>JARFJB010001516.1:612500-900000 GCA_036346205.1 Vesta saturnalis
ATTTCCAGAAGCACTAAAAGCACAATTTACAGTTAGGTTTTTACCCCTTTCCCAATTAACTACGCAACCAATTTGCTTTTGTCCTTTTGGGCCAAGTATTTTTCCAGGCTTCTGTACAGTAAAAATACCAGTTTCGTCGGAATTATAAATTCTTGAGGCTAAAAAGTTGTGTTTTTCAAAAGCATTTTCAAGATTTTGAAAAAATTACTTCTTCTTGTTAAACCCTTCGATTCTGCTAAGGCTAGTTGCTTCAGGCTTCCTAAGGCTAATTTCTGGATGTCTTCTTAGAAAGCCCTCAAGGCAGTCGGTACCAGCTAACTCAAGAGTCTTATTGAAAGGATGATGAATGTTATTTTTATGTGCAAATTGAAAAGCAAGCCGTCTAAGGTCAATAGCTGTGATGCCGTAAAACTTTTTTGCCATTAAAAGGACATGTTCAGCCATTTCTTATTCCATTTCTACGCTAAAAACAGGCTTTCGTCCCAATACATCTTTTTCAAAAGTAGTTTTCTTTAAGTGATCTCTTAAAGTTGTCCTGGGAATGAGCATTCTCTCTGAAATTCTCTTCACAGGCTCCCCCGCACGAACAGCATTAATCGCTGCCTTTAAGTCATCAGAGGACCATTTTACCCTTTCGGATGTTCTTTTTCTGTGTCTTGGCATCGCAGCAAAAAACTGAAAATTAAATCATAGTATATTATTGTTGAGATATATAAACGGGGGAATGTCGCCATGGCGAAATTACCCCAGTCATTCCTGGCGATATTACCCCAACGTGTATTCGTTACTAAAAATAAAAATATCTCATAAAATGGTGGCCTTTCTCTTAAATATTCAAGCACAAATACTTTCACAACTGTATAAAATCCCAAATAGATTCAACTCATCCTCGCGGTAATTTTATTTTTGTACATACCTCTTAATTTCGAAGAAGAACAACAAATAATAACATGCGACACATAAACTGCTTTGTCAACTACCACTTGCCAACTAACACAGATGGCGGCCTTGCGCTTACGCATAAACTTACCCCACTCCATTGTCATGTTCAGGGCCGCATGTTAGAAGTTTGGATACGCGTCGTTGTGCTTAAATTGAAGGTGGCGAAATTACCCCGTATGGCAATATTCCCCCTCTCTCACCTATACTTACTAACTTTTGTGTACTAAGTGAATCAACGATAGAGTAAAGTAAATTGGGGCTTTATAGGTAAATTTGACCAAAAAGTGTATTTATTATATTATATGGTAAGTGTGCGCGTTTAAAAATTTTTCTTGACCATTCAGAGTGTTCTAAAAAATCAGGAGAAGACAAAGTCAGTATTTTCTTAAGGGAACAACCTTTATATTTTTTATATTATTCTATTTTTGGATTCTACGTGAATTATAAACATTTATTTGTATGTCTCATGAATGATCCAAAAAATCGCATTTACAGGTATAACTTTATTATTATGTACTTTATTAGGAAAACTTCTGTATTTGGGCTAAGGAACGACCCACCTTAAACCTATGTTCTAAAGAAGAAATATTAGAGATAAATGCTACAAAGAGTTCAAAATATATGTTCAATCGTGTAAAACTTGAAATTCAAAACATACTTTTTTGGAATGGAACACCCTATATATTTTTACGCTGTGTTAAAGAGAATCAAAACCTGTTTTTGGGTTATTTTGATTTTTCTATATTATTTGATATTTCAATGGTTTCTCTTGTGACTATTCGCAGCACCCATGAAAACATCTCCCACGACACAAATATTTCACCACTCAAACTGCTGTTGCAGTTTGGTAGCCATTTAAGATTGTGAAAGTTTTGTGTATTTAATAGTAAAATGAAAGATTACTCTAAAAGTGAATTAATTGATATGGTTTATGTGTTAGGAAAGGCTCAAATAAATGATCTTCTTGCTAAAAGGTTATACATATACGTATCCTGCTCAACACCAATCCACTCGGTTCACTTTTGAAAATTGGGTGGAGAGATTTGATTCTACTGGTAGCGTGGGTTATTTAAAACGCAAAGTGGTGAATAGAAATATCATTAACCAAAATCAAGCGCTTAAGATTTTTCTACTGAAGAAAATCCACATGTCAGTTACAGACTGCAATATGTCAAAACCAACTAACAATCGGACAACTAGAAAATATATTATGCTCATCATATTGAATTACACCAGGAATTACGTAATGACGATTTCGAAAGACGAATAAACTTTTATCTGTGGATTATTGCTGAACCTGTGATTAATCCAAAGTTTTTTTTTCTGACGAAGCAACATTTAGAAGTAATGGCGCTGTAAATCCTCACTATTGCGCATTAGATAATACATTTTAGATCCGACAAATGCAAAGACAAAACCATTGGACCATAAATGTTTGGTGTGCCATTCTTCACAATACAATTGTAGGACCTATTTTTTAAACACCCCCTGACTGGTCGTATCTACCTTCAATTCCTCCAAGAAGTTTTGCCTAATTTTCTTCATCTGCTTAGTAATGATGAACGATAGAATATGCGGCGGCTGCAACAGGACGGTGCCCCTCCGCACTACTACTTCGAGATACGTCAATTATACTCAAAAAACGATTGGGTAGGATACAAAGACGCTTGTAGAACGATAGCACTGGAGATGCTGGGAAACGTGAGGAAAAACCACTACTGTATGCATTCAGCAGGAGGACGCTTTTCGAACATCTTTTAAGATCTCATTAGTAACCGTTGAATTATCCAATGACTTGAGAAGGTTCGTTTATCTTATATCAAGTTCTTGTGAACGTAATATACTTTTTGTTGGAGTCAATTTATACCTATGTTAGTGTTTAGTACTTAATGCAGCTTTTTGTTTCTATTATTTTCTAGTACTACTGTGAATAATCATAAGAAAAACCATTGTAATATAGAAAGATTAAAATAACTGAAAAAAATGAAAGATCGGCATAAGATACACTTATGAAGAATGGTGTGGTTTATGATTCTCTGTAACACAGCCTAACAATATACAGGGTGTTCTATTTGAGAAAAAATGATCTTTTTGAATTTCAAGTTTCTTAGGTTTGACAAAATTCAAAAATCGAACGATATACAGAGTGTTCGATTAAAAAATACTAAGTTTGTGTTGCCCTGCTTTTTTTGCACACTCTCTATAACCCAGAAGAATTTTAAAATACGCAAACGTATTAGCCACATAATAAGATACATACATTTTAGTGGCAAAGTTTACCCATAAAGCACAAGTTTATACTCTATCGTTGACTCACCCTGTACTTGAGGATATATAGTAAATAGTATGATGGGCATCTGCACACAGCGCCCAATTTTAAATTTGCTTGTAAAGTCTACTTTTCTTCCCAATGTCTTTCACAAATTACATTACTCTAATCAAAGCGCCCACTATCAACTATGGTTAGAATCTCCAATCAGGTCATATCGGCCACTAACTTTGGTCATAATGTCTACTATTTCCTTTTGTTCACTCTGGTTGCTTATTTCCACTGGATATAACTAGGCAAAACGTCCACTAGCGTTGGTCATAACATCAACCTATTTGTTTTATCATAAAGTTTGACACGTTGGATAGATGCAGTACCAAAATGACAACATTGACACAAAACATTTTTAGCAACTTTAATTATTCATTCGATAAAGAAGAAATACGTACTAAAATTTCAAACATGGCCTCCTACTTGGATTAATGAGGGATTCAAAGCTAGCTAACTCAAGTAACGACACGGAAGTCGTGTGGGGTGAATTATTTCAGTATAGTGTAAAAGATACACGTATGTTAACGTACCCTAGTGTTTTACTAAGAAGAGACTTTAAATCAGGTTAATAAATTTTTTTTTGTTATACGTGCGCATGCTGCATTACTGAAGTGGTACGGTCCAATTTAAAGATATTATTGGTTCCAGTAACTAAAAACCCTGTTGGTACAATGAAAATTACAGATGGGCGTACTGAGAATCAACTGATAGAAAATCGACTTTCGGTCTATACAAGATAATGAAAAAAATTATAAATAATGCACCGGCACTGTTATTAGTAGAACGCTCTTAATTAACTGAAGAAATCAAAACTTAAAATGGCAGAAAACAGTTACGCTGATAGAAAACCTTAACATCCAATTCAATTGCTAGCTTATACGGTTAGTTGCATCAATACGAAAAAAAGTCGTTCGTAATCACTCAAGCTAAAGGTATTCGTATGTATCCAAACCAGCACACAGATACACGTTGTTTAATCTCTCTAAAAAAATTAAAGTTACACAATGTAAGTGAATAGCATTTGATGCTATAATGAGTATCTACATTTAGTTACCGTTATCATAGATGTATTACCCACAGCCACTACGATCAACTGGCCGAAATTATAAGAACAAATTAAAATGAACGAGTAACTTCAGCTAACTCACAAATTCTTAAAAATATAGCAGAACCAGTTCACGACACATTAGAAGTAAGTATGGAATATAAGGAACAGAATCATAAACCATAGTAATATTCGAGATACACCGTAACGAGCCAATTCTTGGCTATCGTTACCTTAATTTAAGTTTAGAAATTTGTGTTATTATTGATAAACATATTTACATTACATTAGTACCTTTAGGTATTTCTTTGTTTTTCAGTAATTAGATTTTGGAATATTTCGATATTTTCCGCAACCAAACGGCAGCGGTTAAAATTTAAATATACGATTATCAGTAGCAACAAAACTTTCTCTTACTACAAATTTTGAAACAAATAAACGCTTTCAGATTTAGTTATAGAGCGAGTATCTATTAAGTTAAATTCGAAACACTAAGCTAAACTACTCGTTTACCTCATACTATCAAAATTTATGCAGCTTTGGCTATGTAAATACGCAGTGAGAACGAAACAAATAAAGATACGGTCGTGCGACCTGCGGGGGTCCACTTGGAAATTCCCAGTTTTCCTATAGTGAGGCGGCAGCGTCATAAGCTGTTTTAATTAAAATTAAATCAATTAATGATTTAAGGTTTATCTCGATATGCTAAAATTATTATTTATGAAATAACGGAGCGATTGATATAAAATTTTACCACTTTCTACCAAAAAATACATTCTATATCACTGATTAATTAATAATTTGTCATGATTTTATCAATTCATAATCACCAAATTTCGGGAGTCAGGTACTGCTTACACATCTGTTGGCATTTGCATTATTTAAAATATATAAAATTTTATACAATGCTGGTAGGTTAATACATCCCATTGTTATCTGGACATTATTAGGTCCATAACTTTAATTTTCAATTTCGGAAATGATTTAATGAACTTTGTTTTCTCTATAATTACATAGTTAAATTTATTTCAAAACGGTAGTCGCAGATGGCAAAATTGTATTGGTATATTCGTATTTCTTTTAAACATATTTCACGGTCAGGCAGTGATTACTCAAAAATGCAATTTTAAGAAAGAAATAAATTAATTTACAAGAACGGTGTTAGTTATTAATTATTTTCTTAATTTAAGACTCTCTTAGTTATATTTATCGGGTTTCAAATTGAAGTTTGGTGTGCTTATTTCTAACTAATATTAATATAAAAGGTTTTTGAGTGTAATTTTCCATTCAAAAGATGTATTCTAATACAAAATAAATTATTACTCGTTAAGCTTTAATTGTGGAATATAGAAAGAAATTTGTATTTACAGTTAACGGTGTAATCTTTTAACCCCTTAAGTTTACTTATCAAGAGAAATATTTGAGTATCCAAACTTTAACATTATTTTTATTTGTCATTCATTGCGCTTTACGATGTAATTATTCATAATACTTAATTAAAATATCTTATCAACATCGGTTTTTGGTATTAAATACGGAACGTTCACAGATTTTCCTAACAGCGGCGCTAGAGAAAAAAAGAATGTTCACAAATTTGTTACATAAAGAATCACTTTAGGTTCCATTTTGGATCAGGCGGTTCGGTATACACAATATTTCCAACTCGATCTTTGCTATTTACTTTAAATCTGATTCAACACTTCTTAATTTTTGAAAAAAAGAGCTCACTCGCATTTTTTTTTCCAATTTACAAATTAAGCCTTTCATTTGCAAACGTTTAAATACTTCATACCTCAAATGGGTTTTGCAGGAAACTAATATGCACTGCGAGACTAATTATGTGCAAATAAAAACCAACTTTATATCGCTTTTATGACCTCACATAGTACTCGCGCGAAACCACCCCTTAAGAATAGCTTTTTGCCGAGCGTATCTTTGCGTACCCTAGCAGTCTCCCTTATATATCTGCAGTCATCCATTTTGCCCAATGTCATTATACTTCTCGCGATGAAATCACAGTCAACCTATCCCAAAGGAGCTTTCCGCTACGCGTCTTTGCCGAGTGGAAAGTCTGAAACGGAACTAACGCAACCGGTGCGAAAAAATCGCAGCATCTTGAATTTCTTTACAAACATCCTCATCATTCTTCGAAAAGACCCTTATTCACATTCAAATTCACTCCATGTACTTTCCAGATCTGTATCCAGCTTTTATAAAAGTCTTACATACACCATTTGCCCTTGAGCTTGCATTTAATTTTTTTATTGCGCAATGTTACGACATTTATACAAGTAAAAATATGCATACATATTCATTTCTACATTTTAATGCAATATCAACATTTTATAAATTCACTCTTTCACACGCTTACAACAATTTGAATACCGTATTTCACACCACACAGTGGCAAATTCAGGTAGCATTTAACCATTATCGTCTCAATAGGGGTTTTCCCAAAACATTATTTCTCAATAAAATTTAATACTTTCAACTCAAAAATCTTCATACATTTAAATACTATTTTAATGATAGATATCATTTTATTACAACTCCAGTGGATTTACACTAATTTACATTCTGTACACATAAAAAAATTTCTCGTGCAAACCCAACTCCATTTACCATTCAAAACACCTTACACGCACAACACAAGACTGCATATACCCAGTACATCAAAATAATCTCAATATAACTCAGCAGAAACCACGAAGAAGTTCAAATAATTTAGCAGAACACTAAGAATATCAGAGACATAGTGGTATAATAATAAGTAATTTTCGTTATATTACCACTATAATTGCAGTTAACTGCTATTCTTAAACCCAGGTTATACCACGTGAATTTAGTATAAATTTGGTACAACTCGATCGTCTTATAACTCAGAATAACATTTGCATAGATCTCAACTAACATGAAATGTGTCCTGTTATAAAAATAAAATAAGACCGATCTTGGATTCGGCAGAAGTAATGACGCCGTTTCGCGCGGCCATTTTGTCGACCGGTTCGCCGCCAAAACTGCAGTAAAAACATCTTGCGGAGGGGAACATATTTCAGCACTTTAGAGGAATACAATCATAGTTTCACACTTTTAATTCAGTAGTTCCATTTATACTTACGCTTACCCATTACAAAATAACAGAATCAGCACATTGAATAAGGCGAAAGCTATTACAACATGTTACTGTTTTCGTTGTGTTAAGCAAGATTTAATAGTACATACATGTTGACCTTAGTTCTTTAAGTGCATTTTCTCTTTAAAAAGTGACATAGATTATTTTCTTATTTCTGTTTTAGCGTATTTCAGCGTGCACAAAATTCCTATTATTTTCCAGATACCTGTTTTCCTAATATAAACGTTTATTGTTTTGTATGTTAGTATTGCAAGAGCTAAAATAGTTCGATTAAATACATATAATATATATATATATATATATATATATATATATATATATATATATATATATATATATATATATGTGTGTGTGTGTATATATGTATATATACAGTGTGGAGATTAAGTAGCGGATAAATTCGGTAACTGCGTTAATCTGTATGACAGGAACAAAATCTACAAGGGGTGTAGCGATTTAAATTACAGCTCAAATGAAAAAGGTTTTTTCAGATGTTTGTAACGTGCTAAAATCGATTTCGGATCTTTTCGTACCGACTCGTCACTTTTTTCATTAACATAACTTATCTGAATTTTTGGGATATAGTATTTTACCTTTATAAATTACTTAAATGTCCTGTATAGATTACATTGCTTTTAGTTTCTCAAAAGTTACACTAACGCCATCTAGGTAATGTTCAGTGTTCTGGTTAGTTTAAAAATAATTTACTTACAGATTTCTTTTACTTTACTGAATTACTTCTAGATAGTATCATTAATTTACATTTTATTGGAAATGGTGTATTTAACATTTTAACAATAGTTTTGGTAATAATGAATATAACAAAATTTAACTGAATAACGTGTTTCTTAAGAAAAATCTTTTTTCCTGTTTTAAATCGAAGTCATCTTTGGTTATACGAGAGATATTTTCATGGTTTATGTATTTCTCCATGTTGTTGAGGTACTAAATAACGCCATTGGGCGGATATGTATATAAGAATTTTGGTTTCAACAAAGGGTAGGTCACATGTTTTCTTTCAATCCAATTATAATTTTAAACTTCTTTTAGTAGATGGACTCTTCGCACTAATTATTACTAGCTAAAAACTAAAAAGGAAAAAAAACAAAACGTAAAATTTCTTGGAGCTCAACTTACATCATAGAGGTAAAACCTATTGTCAGAGTATTACTTTGCACTTATTCGTGGTATGTTTGCTTAGCTTCTTTCTTCCGGTCTTTCTTGCTTGCCTCTCGTTACACTTTTCAACTAGATGTTCGAGCAGGCTATTCTAATTATAGTATACTTCTGTTATAGCAATGCAAAAGTGGGTACGATAGACGTTTATAATCAACAGCTCTGTCTTTTTTTTCGTATACAATGTACTGCTACAATCTAAAAGTGTGTTTTAATAAACAATGTCTCCAAAGTCAGCAGTAAGTAGTTACCGTATTAAAATTTTCGTTGTTTACACTTGTTTTGAACAAAAGTTATAGTGTGTATCAGTTTGAACATTTAATGTAATTGTTGAAGTCTGAAAAGTTTTTGTTTGTTATTAACAATCGATAACTAGGATATAGTCTGTTAATTTAATTCATTAATTTTTTTAACTGTAAGACTGTTTTTCTTGAATTTTTTCTTATGTAACCTATTCAAAATTGTAAACGTTGAAAAGAGATTAAGAAACCGAAATAAAAAAATTAAAACTGTAGGTTGTCATTTAAAGGAAATATTGATGACGTCACAACTTTCAAAACAATTGATAGAAACATGTCACGCGTTTAACCTACCACGTAATATAAATATAAATGAATGAGTAAGCTTGGCAACGGTCAAATGACCGTTGAGTACTTGGATAGTGTGGGTGCTTTGGAGCCTAGATAATTATTAGATTGATTTAGATTAGAGAGACGAAAGGAGGAAGTTGTCGTAGTACACATAACTAATATAATAAGCAAAGTTTGAGCTCCACAATCTTTAATAAGAGAAAATTATGATTTTATGAGCGAGAGCCCCGTAAAGCTTGGAACGGGAAGAAAGGAAGCAATAAGAGACAAACCCTGGTAACCTTATATTAAATAGATACGACCAAACGGTTATCACAGACACACCGAATTAAGTACGCAGGCAAGTTAATTTTATACCCACATATTGAAAATTCTGTTTGAGGAAAGAATAATTTGAGAGGTTAAAAACCATTAAAACTGCCTTCCCTGGTTTTGAAAGTACTTTCAAGAGTTAACCTGAAAAGGAGAAATTCAACCTACTTGGTTATACTTTGACTCCTTTTAATTAACTGACTTGCCGTTGTTTCACAAACGAAAAGTTTAATTTACACAAACCCTTTATAAATAATCGATAGTAATATAGTTATGTAAAATATTTCAACACAAATACTATCTTTGCCACCAAAGAAATGACCTACGTCATAATCTAGTAACGGATGGGTTAATATGAAAAATATTAGTCAACTTATATCCATAATAATAAATGATTAAAAATCAAACTTAATAAATGTTCTCTTAGAAGGCGGCAATGTAGTAATGTTTCCAAATCTCAATATCAAAACAATACTTCGTAGATAAACTTAAAAAATATTTTGAAGTTATTGAATTGTAATTTTATTAAAACCGATTAGAAAGGTTTTTATCGTAACGTAAAAATTAAAGGCCATGGAAGTGTTAGACGTTATAATACATACAAAGGCATTTAATCTTAATTATAATTGCAGGTGATAATATGAAATATGGTTTGAATAATAGCACCTTGACCCACAAGTTGATGAAAATTGAAAATGAGGTTAATGAAAAATGCTGACTTTTACAAAGGTATATGTCAAAATATTTACATGTGATTAGTAATTATTATAACATTTATAGGTTATATACCGGGCGATTCTTTAATACTTATGACAGTTTGAATTTCGCGCGTACGATTCTAGTTTTTTTACGGTGTTGTATTGGTGGTTAAATATATTTAGTTACTTTATTCGTTCTTTTTTGACATCAGTGCTGGTGATGCTGTCGTTAATTTGTTTTTGATTTTCATTTGCTTTTCCATTATCATTATGAACGTTCCTTAAAACAGTTCAATAATTTATTAAAGTAAGTGATTAGATAATGTTTACATTACATTCATTTGCATTTGTAGGTTAAAAACCTTTATGAAGATACGAAAATAGGAATTGCATTTGTAAGGCAAATCCTACTGGTCGTCCATTACTACGAAATGATGAGGTGGTAGAAGTCGTAAGGCAAGGAATGGAAGCAAGGCCCAAAAAATCAATCCGTCAGTTAAGTGATCGAGCTGGTAAGTTGTCGACTGATGCATAAAAATAATATGCACCCATACCGGATTTCTGTTACACAGCAACTGCATGCTGTGGATAATGGAATAGATGTAATTATTGGACTGGTTTACTAAAAATTTAAATAACGATATATTAAATGTAACTTTCTAGATATCTTAAACTTGTTCTATAATTGGACTTTCAGTCTGTTGAATAAATAAACATTATTATTATTATTATTATTATTATTATTATTATTATTATTATTATTATTATTATTATTATTATTATTCCGTTGACTTTCATAGTGAACAGACGTGTTATTTGTGTTCTTAGAGTATAATTGCTAAAACAGTGAATTATTGTATGTTTATAAATAAAAATTTTCATAAAACTATTATTAAATAAAGTGATAGTAATATTATCAAGTTTAATATTTACAATGAAATGTAATCAATGTGATGGAATTTTAACATCTTCTGAAATAACTTGTCAAGGCTGTAATTGCGATTACCACTTTCAATGTTCAATATCAGAAAATACATATAAAGCAAAATCTAAATCATCCAAACAAAGGTGGCGATGCGTAAACTGTCGAGATAAGCAATCTTCACAGGACCGTTACAGAAGCTCTGAAACTGAGTCGGATTTTAATAGAGAGCTGGACGGATTTGGAGAAGAAATAAGTCCTTCAATTAGAAGTTTTTTGAATAAGCTAAATGAATCATTACAATTAATGACCGATAAGTTTGACGCACTTAATACTTCAATAAAAGTGCTAACGGAAGATAATAGGTCGTTACGTAATATCATTGGACTGAAGGATAAGCAAATCGAGGCGCTAAATAGTAGAGTTAATAGCTTAGAGCAGTATAATCGCAGAAAATACGTGGAAATACACGGGATCGAAAAAGATCAAGGCAGTCCTGAAGAAAAATTTAAAGAAATAGCCCAGAAAATTGGATGCAGCACGATTGAATTCAAAAAAGTAAGCCAGATCTCACTGCCTCGCAGTGAATTACTTTTGGTGAAACTTAAAAATGAGAATGAAAAAGCTACATTTTTGAAAAAGGGCCGTGATTGGTGGCGAGAACTATCGGATAGCCAGAAAAAATCAAACAAAAAACTTTACTTCAATGAAAGTCTCGTGAATGAGTTAAGGGTTATATATAGAGAAACCAGAAAGAAAGCTTTCATTTTAAATTATAAGTTTGTATGGGTGAAAAACGGCAGGATTCTAATTAAAAAGGACGAAAATCATACAGCAATTCAAATTAATAATTTAAGTGATGTTAGCAAATACCTGGTATAAGGCTAAAGGTGCGTTATTGATAAAACTCTTTTAGAAATTGACAATCTAATGGTATTAAAATTTAATACTCATATTACAATTTGTTGAATTTTTATTCAAATTACAAATAATTGTAAACAAATTTTGCTTCTTTGCAAAACAGACGTTTAATTTAGGATTAATTTTGTTTCTTCTTCTTACATGATATTTTAAGTTTAAATAATTAATTTTTGTTTTGTGAATAATTAAGGTATAGGGTTAGCGTTATTTTCATTTCGGAATTATACTTAGAACTGGCCACAAATTTAGAAAATTTGCACATTAGCATAAAATCAGTTGATTTAAAATTATTTTCGTTTCATATCTTAGATTTTAGAATAATAAATAATTACTGAATCATATTAGGGTAAAGGTTTGCGCTAATTATAAAGACATAAACATGCATAATAAAGACATTGAAACTTATAACTTTATAAAATTTAAAAATGTGAAAATATTACCGAATGGAATTTATTTAGTAAATCAGAAATAGCCGTAAAGAAATCAATAAATATTTTCCACCTAAATATTAGGTCTATAAAAAAACACTTTGACGAATTAATGTTACTACTAAAGGATTGTGCATTTGAAATAATATTATTATCGGAAGTTAATTTAAGAAATAGGGATATAAATACGTATAACATTGAAGGGTACCAATGCAATATGAAATTGCGAGAAAAAAAATCAGGAGGTGGTTTAGCGGTTTTCATAAAAAATGATATTTCTTATCAATTAACTGGAAGCAATACCATAAACTTTGAATGCATTAACATATTAATAAATTATCCCAAACACGAGGATCACTTTCAAATAATGCTCATCTATAAACCACCAGATAAAAACGTAAAACACTTTATCACTGAATTAGAAAACATTTTGTCAACCAACAGCTATAAAAATGTAATATTAATAGGAGATACGAACATTAACACGCAGGACAGTGAAAATCCAAACGTTTTAGATTATGAAACGCTTCTTTACGGAAGTGGGCTAGCTGCTGCTATTGAAAGTACTACTCGTGAAGAAATTAGAGAAGGAAGTTTAAAAAAATCACTAATCGACCATATATACATACGTTCAAACTTGAAAACGGTAAAATCAGCCGTAATAAAGCATAAGATATCAGATCACTACCCAATCTGCATCAAGCTAGAATCTGATTCCTACAACAAGTCTACGTTAACAATACACGACGCTAGGAAAAAATATAATGAAAACAATCTATCTATGGAAATTCAGAAGATAAACTGGATGTGCTTAGAGGACAAGAACGTACACAAATTTACAAGAAATATAATCCAAAAGTTTAATACGTTGTATAATGAAAATAAGGTACCAGCAACAAAATAACGAAAAAACCAGAACAACTGGAAAAGCATGGATGAACGACGCCCTGTACATAAAAATACTACAGAAAGATAAGTTATACAAAAGTGGAAAAACAGTCCTAATAACGAGGCTTACAGGGATACCTACAAGAGATACAGAAATTCCCTAACCAATGAAATAAGGAACGCTAAAGATAATTACATCAGAAATAGATTTTTTAGTTGCGGAACCAATAACAAGAGGATGTGGGAAGAAATAAACTTTCAAATTACAAACAAAAAAACTAAAAATGTTGATTTAAAAATAATGGATACACTTGGTCGAAGATATAGCAGAAAGGACTTAGTTGCTGAATTTTCTAGAACATTTAAAACTCAAATAAAAACTCTAATGACAAACTGCAATCACACACACGAACAAAAAATAGATATTAAAGAAGAACCTCCCCACAACCTGTACATACCAGCTTCCAGAGAAGTAGACATCGAAAAAATAATAAACTCTCTAGATGTGAAGAAATCTCCTGGAATTGATAATGTAAGAACTGTGGACTTAAAAAATAACGTTACAGAATTTAAACGCCTTATCTCTATTTTAATCAATATTTCCTTAAGGAAAGGAGAATTTCCCATAGACTTAAAAACATCAATAATAAGACCCATTTATAAAAAAGGTAACGCCATGGACTTCAACAACTATAGACCAATAAGCTTATTATCTGCAATAGAAAAAATTATGGAAGTTTATGTCGTAAACCATATAAACAAGTATATAAAAGAGAATAAAATTCTACACGAAAATCAATTCGCTTTTCAAAAAGGAAAAAGTACAGAGCAGTTATTGATACAGGTGACTGACCAAATCAATAATCAACTTGATAAAAACAACTACACTGCAGCAATATTCATAGATATATCAAAAGCATTTGACACGGTCAATCACGAACAACTTATAGAGTGTCTGAAAGGCGTAGGAATTAGAAATACCAATCTACAATGGTTTGAAAGTTATCTTCAAAATAGAAAGTTCGTGGTGAAAATCGAAAACGAATTAAGCACAGAACAAACTGTTAACCATGGAGTACCACAAGGAAGCAATTTAGGCCCCGTGTTGTTTTTGATTTATATAAATAAGATATTCGAAACGACAAAAAAAGCCAAACTGTTCATGTACGCGGATGATGCGATGTTATTATTTTCTCATGCAGACATAACAACTTGTCAAGATATTCTTCAGGAAGAGCTAAATAGTATATGTGTATGGATGCACAAGAAAAACCTTTTTATTAATGCGGAAAAAACCGTTAGTATGGTGTTCAGTACCCCGCACATGAATAAAATTAATCCATTTAAAATTATGTTACATACATGTGAGTGCTTAAGTAATAAAATTAGTTGTGTATGTGCAAAACTGGAAAATAAAACTGAAACAACTTACTTGGGACTAATTCTAGACAATAGGTTAAATTATAATAAACATGTAAACAAGACATACTCAAAAATCAAAAACATATCAGGATGTTTATACTTGCTAAAAAGATATACTGATATAAAAACAATGATTATAGTTTACAAGGCAATCGTTGAATCTGTACTAAGATATGCAGTGAAAATATGGGGATGCACTGACCAAACGCATGTAAATAAAATTGAATTACTTCAAATAAAAATTCTAAAAATGATATTCGGAAAGAAGAGCATGACAAAACAAGAATTATTGCAAAAGGCAGATACTTTAACATCGAAAGGTTACTTACTATAAGTATCTTAATATACTTACATATTATGGAAAAAACGAACATAAAATACCTTTATTGCATAATTATCAAACAAGGAGAACCTACTACCACATGCCGCACTACTATAATAAACATGGACAACGCTCTCTAAAGTGTGCTATTCCAAAAATGTTTAATTCAATACCACCTAATATTACATATCCAAATCGGATAAGTATTTTCAAAAAAGAACTAAAACACTGGTTGCAAAATAAAAATTAAATTTAAATCATTATGAAACTTCTCAGATTTACTTTTGTAAAAAAAAAAAAAAAATTTATTTTTTTAATTTTATTTTTTCTCTTTTTAATAAACCAAGTTCTTCGTTTTTAGCAAGATAATGTAAAATATATTTGTATATCTAATTATTTAATTATTCACTTATTTTGGTTTCTTTAACTCAATAGTGACTCTGGTAATAAATTATACTGTATAATTATGTTTTAAAAGATACATGTCAACTTTTGATTGTTAAGTTCATTTATAGAATCAAACTTTAATTTAGAAAAAACGTATAAAACTGCTTTTCATTGACAATGGAATATGTGTTATTACTTTGTTAACATGCATTAATTGTAAAATATATACCTTATGTGCTATTCAGGATATCGACCGTTAAGTCTCTTGACTTGGTCGGATCATAAATGTATACATTTTTGAAATAAACTATTCAATTCAATTCAATTCAATTCAATTATTATTATTATTATTATTATTATTATTTTTTTTTTTTTTTTTGTGTAGGAGGTGGGAAAACCTTCAAAAGGCACAAGTCTCCTAAGAGTCAAGTAGTGTGGGATTTTTACTCACTAAAAACCCACCTCCTAGAGCATCGACTGCAAAGGTCATTAGCTCTTTCATTGGTTGTTTATGTATTAATAGAAACTGTGTATATATTGATACAATTAGTTACAATTTATTATAAAGTGCTATATCTCTGCAATATTTTAGGGTATTAACCATTTTTTCTTTTTGTAAGTTTAAAGATATATCCTTTGCTAATCCATGGAGGGTCCGTTGTAATTGGTATTGTGGACAGTCACAGAGAACATGTACTACTGAGAGATTAACGTTACAGATTTCACATACTGGTGCCGGTTCTCCATTTAGTAAATGCTGATGGGTTAGAGACGTATGACCTGTTCGTAGACGATGAGCCCGTACTGAACTTTGTAGATAGTTCCATCTGAACATATTGTTGTGTTACAGATGGTTGTATTTTTACAAGCTGGGTGTTGGTGTTAGTCCACTGAAGTTGCCATTGTTCTAAGATTTTGTCTTTTATACTTTTGCGGAAGTTAAATCTTGTCATTACAGTCGCACTCTGTACTGAAGCCTCTCTTGTATCTTTAACTGGAATGTCGCTCAAAATCGTTGGAATCGATTCATGGATGTCATTCATAAATTCGAGAAAACGAAAACCTAATGGGCGCGTTCGAGATCCTCCAGCATACGGATTTGTTTTAGGAAACAAGATTTTATTATTGGGATTATTTATATGAGACTTTACTCCGCTCATGTAAGTGGTCATGAGTATGTTCCTTCTTGTTTCAAGAGGTAACATGCCAGATTCGATGTAGAGGCTTAATATTGGGGTAGTTGGAAAAGCTCCAATACAGTATCTTATTCCTAGATTGTGGATTCGATCTAATACATATAGAAGAGTCTTTCTTGCTGACGAATAAATTATGCTTCCATAATCTATTCGTGACAATATTATAGTCTTATATATTGTCAACAGGATTTTAGGTTCTGCTCCCCATTTAGTATGTGAAAGGACCTTTATAATGTTTAAATTCTTTTTTGATTTGGCCTCTAAATCTAGAATATGATTCCTCCATGAAAGTTTACTATCAAACTTTAGACCCAGGAATTTGACTGTTGTCACACAATTAATGATTTGATCTCCTAAATGTAGACAAGGATCATAATGTGGTTTTCTTAGACGGCAAAAATGTATACATTGTGTTTTTTCTTTGGAAAACTGAAAACCTATATTTTTTCCATTCTCTAGGACGATATTTATTGCTTGTTGTAATTTTCGAGATGCCTCCCCTACTGTTTTTGCTGCAGTCATTATTGCTAAATCATCAACATAGAGACATGTTGATATAGAACTGTTAACACCTTTCGCTATGTCATTGATGGCAATAGCAAAAAGTGTGCAGCTTAGTGTTGATCCTTGGGGGACTCCATTTTCTAGTGTCATTATTTGCGAATGACAATTGCCTACTCTAACCCTGAAACGCCTGTTTTCTAGAAAGGAACTTATAAATGTAGGCAGATTTCCCTTCAAACCATATTGATGAAGTTTCTTTAGTATTCCATACCGCCAGGTCATATCAAAAGCACCTTTTATATCAAAAATACAGCTATTAAGTGTTCTCTGTTCTTGAAAGCTTCTTGAGCTGCATGTTCTAAGAGAGCTAGATGATCAGTGGCGGTTCTGTGTTTGCGATATCCTGCTTGAAATGGAACTAGTATACCTTCATTTTCTAAGATAACTTGCAGTCGTACATTTACCATTTTCTAATAATTTTCCCATACAACATGTTAGACTGATAGGTCGATAACTAGATGGTTGCATAGGATCTTTATTTAGTTTAACAATAGGTATTACTATTGCCTCTTTCCACTGATCTGGATAAGTTCCATTCTTCCAGTGTTTATTGAACAAAACCAGTAGTGCTTGTTTAATTTCCATAGTTGACTTCTTTATCATGTCATACGTAATGTCATCTGGACCAGGAGCACCTGATCTGGACTTCTGCAATGCTTCCTCTAGTTCTTCTATTGTGAAAAGTGCATTATAAGTCTCTGAACTCTCTTGTCCATGGTCAAGTGTGTTTTCAATATTCTTTATTGAATTCCTAAACTCTGGGCAATAATTTGAAGTACTACTCATAAGCCCGAAGTGGGCGGCTAGAGTCTCTGATATATCTTTTGGGTCTTTCACTAGTATGCCATTTTTCTGTAAGTTTGTAGGTATTTGCAAGATATTTTTTCCCGATATGGATTTTATTTTTTTCCAAACAATATTTACATCAGCATCCGATGTTATTGATTTTGTAAAATTTTGCCAGGACGATCTCTTGCTTTCAAGTATGATTCGTCTAGCCACAGCTCTTGCCTTTTTGAAGGCTATTAGATTTGCTTGAGTAGAATTTTTCTTAAATGTGTTGAAGGTGAGTTTTTATTTTAATTGCCTGAGAAATTTGCGGATTCCACCAGGGCATTAAACGTTTAGTTAAATTTTCTCGAGACCTGGGAATGCTTTCAGATGCAGCTTTTATTATGCTGGATGTTAGTGTATTCACATTCAGGTCTTCAGGAACAACTATTTTTTCAGCAAATCGACTCCAATCTGCTTTAGATGTAATCCATTTATTTACATTTTGTTTTGCTGGCCTTGATACGTTTGTTGTTATAATAATCGGAAAATGATCACTGTAATGTAGATCATCAACCGTCCTCCAAGTTAGTTGTGGAACTAGTCTGGTGGATGCTATTGTCAAATCAATAGCTGAAAAATTATTCGATTTTGTATTAAAATTGGTCGGTGAACCAGTGTTTAACACAACAATGTCCGTTTTATCTAGCCAGTTTTCTAAGATGCGTCCTTTAGCATCAGTCTTCACCGACCCCCATAGAAGGCTGTGAGCGTTGAAGTCACCAGTTAGTATGAGAGGCGCGGGAAGTTGTCTTATTATGTAATCTAATTCTTCAATTCTCCAGGCATGATCCGGTAGATAAATGTTACATATTGTAATTTTTAATGGATGAAGAATTCTAGCTGCAATGACCTGCAGTCTGCTAATTATTGATAGTTTCTGATATCGTGTATCAGTTCTGAATAAAAGTGCTACCCTCCTGATGCTCTTCTGTCATTTGGTACGTCATGTCTCAATAGTTCGTATCCCTTCAGAGAATACGATTGATTTATTTTGAGATGTGTTTCCTGCAGACAAATGCACATTGGTTCGTGTTCTTGTACTAATATTTCAATATCACAATGATTATGTATACATCCCCTACAGTTCCATTGTAATATGTTATTAAAATTGCGAATTCGGATGTTATGGTTTAATAACAAGAACAAAATATTTAGATGTTTAAAATAGTATAGACTTACGGATATTTATAGTGAAGTGTGCACTTCTGTAGGATAACATAAAAGATATAGGAAACAGGTAAATTTAACGATAAAATCAAACGAAACAAGCAGTTATGAATAAAATATAACAAAATAATATTATAGAAAAATATCACAGATTAATCTGTTACTGTGTAGAAGGGGGAAGCCTAGCTTTTCCTTTTGGCCATCCCTTCTTCTTAGATTTCAACGGTGAATGTTGTAATAAATCCGTCACAGGTAATTCAGTCACCGTCGAGGAACACGGTATTTTCTTTTCTGAATCTGATACAGACATTAGACTGGTTTCAGACCCATTACGAGATGGGATAGCCACTTGAGTTGTCAGACTTGATGATTGTAAAGGCAAAGGTTCTGGTGTCACTTTTGAATAAATGTAACTTTTAGAGCTTCTATAAGAAGTGGGACTAACTCATTAACCAAGGTGTTAACATCTGATTTACTCGTTGTTGCTTGAGCATATGATACTTTTGGAATCGGAGTATTCACAACTACTCTTTTTCTTGCCTCAGGGTAACTAAGATGTTCTCTAACTTTAAGCTCTTGAATAGCAACTTCTTGTTTATATACAGGACAATTCTGTGAGCGCACAGTGTGATTTCCATTACAATTCAGGCATTTTATTGGTTCCTCACATGGGGAACCTTCATGTAGGACTTTCCACAAACACATGTTTGTACGGAATCACACCTTGCAGATGTGTGACCATATTTCTGGCACTGGAAGCATCTCATAGGGATGGGACATATAGTCTTACATCTAGAGAATAGAATGCTACCCTAATTTTCTTTGGAAGTACAGGTGTTGAAAAGTTAGAATATGATTTGGAGTATCCCTTAGTATGCCATCCTTCTTTGTCTTAAGTCGTCTAACCCCTTCAACATTTTGATTACTTAACTCTTCTCTTATCTCATCTTCAGTGCAATTTATTAAATCTGGACAATAAATAATTCCGCGTGACTTGTTCATAGTCCTATGTGGAATAATTTCTACTTCATAATCTAAAAAATTTTGTCTCTTGCATTTTTCTGGATTGCTTTTCAGTACTCGTTTCTACTAATACACCTTCTTTTACTTTCTTAACCATTTTTAACATTCCAAGTAAACTATACAAAGCTTTACTAATAAGAAATGGGTTAACTTTGTCAAAACTATACCCACATTTTCTTTTCAGGACCAGATACCGGCATAATGCTGTCACCTGGTTCACCGACCTGTAAGCAAAATTGTCTCCTGATGTCACATCTCCGCCAGCATCAGGGATGTTTTTGGATATTGTAAGTGCATCCAGAACATTATCCATATTTTGAGGGATGGATTTCCTTGTTTTCTTTGCGTACCTAATTCCATTTTGATCGCACGAGTTGGGAAGAAATAAGATGTCACTACATGCAGTGCTCCCATACATGCAGAAGGCTTATTACAACCAGAGGTCACCTGTTATCTGGAGGTTGATAGCTAGCGGCTAGACATCCCTCTAGTCATTCATCTCATCAGCGCTCTTCAAACCTTGAGATTGGGGAGAATTTTTATAGTGATTCTCAACCACTCGATCCGGACGATTAAGCCAAGACCGTCATCTACCTTGTTATTGTTATAAAAATCACGCAATTCGAAAATAACTTATAATTTCTTACGTAAACTATAGTTTTTAAAGTAGAAAATTAAAAACTTAGTACTTACATTATAGATGTTCATATTTGTTAATATCATACGTCTTCTTTATATATCGTGTCAATTAAGATAAGATTAGTAAAATACGATCTACATTTTTAGAATTATATCTGATTTTCAAATTATTTCCAAAATTTGACAGATATCCAAATGTCAGTTTAAATATAGATACTAAATATAAAACCATACTTTCAGTAATATTTTTGATTTTCCTGATTCATTTTATGAAAACAAAAACCAGATTGGATATTATAATGAATCATTAAGCAAATTTTGGCATCAATACACAACCAATTCCAATTTGTCAATCAGATTATAAGTTTTAAGATTTTCATTAAAACTTCCATTGAATTTTTCTCATCTTCATTCCTCAACAACAAAAATTTTATGTAAATTTCCAAAAGCACACAACTAAAGAAATTAAAAGTAATCCAAAATACTAAAAATAATAAATTTTAATGCACTACTATGACACATGCTTCATGTCAACAAAATTATTATTATTATTATTATTATTATTATTATTATATTATATTATTATATTATATTATTATATACCTGATAGTGTGGATACACGCAACCTAAAAACATTCAAAAAAGATGTTAAAACTTGGTTACAACAAGTTCTTTAATAAACACTGTATATTTTCATAATTATCTATGTACCTCATTATTTTATCTTTTTTATCTTTTTTTATTAAAATATATGTTAATTACAATGACTGTGATAAACTCTAGAGCGTTAGAAACTAATTAAAGACCATGCTATGTAAAACAATTAATATTGTAATAATAGGAACCAACTGTGAAGTCTTTAGACTTAGTTGGACCTGATACCGTACATATTATGAAATAAAGAAAAATTCAAATTCAAATTCAAATTCAATTATTATTATTATTATTATTATTATTATTATTATTATTATTATTATTATTATTATTATTATTATTATTATTATTATTATTATTATTATTATTATTATTATTATTATTATTATTATTATTATTATTATTATTATTATGACCAATGAAACATGGTTTCATTTATCTGACTATGTTAATAGTCAAAATTATCGAACGTGGGCAACTGAAAATCCACATAATTTTGAAGAGGAAGTTGAAAGAATTACACCTACGACATCTCTCGAAAAAGTGTTTGATAATGTGAAGCGTAGAGTGGAATTGAGTTATGAACATAACGGTGGACATTTTTAGCAATTTTTATAGTTCATTTAATAAAATGTTAATAATATAACTCTGCTTAGTATACATATAAAATTTGTTGTAAAACGGGAGATTTATTTGCAATTTAAAAATAAATTATAAATTTTGAGACTCATACTACATACACCACTGGAATTAAATACATGAGAATGTATGATTACCAACCTTTAAATTTTTTTGTTTTGTGGGAAATCAAACTGTCATCAGGATATAAGAATCACCCGGTAATTACGAGCCTCGAAGATCATCTAATATGTACAACTGTAATTGTAATAGCTAGCAATGCTGTGGGCTTTCAGATTATTAAATAAATTTTAATGCAATTAATTAGTATATATTTGTGAAATACATACTTATGTTGTAGTAACGCATTGATTAAAGAAAACTACGATTAATCTGTGTCCGAACTATCACAATCATTTGTAACGTTAATAATTATTTCGTCGACTGTAAAATCTAGCACTTCCTCACGTTTATACCACTGTTTTATAATCTCCTCTGTATGGCGTATACAATTAGCCCAAATGTGTTGATTAAATTAATAATAATAATACCTTTATTTGTCCAAGTGATCTGTACAGATATAGGATAGGTCAAAACATGTCAATTATAGTTGATTCTACAAATTCCTGAACTGAATAGAAACATTTTGAACTCAAATAATTTTTTACAATTTTGACAAAGCAGTTATAGGGTAAATTTCTTATATGTAATGGGACTTTGTTATACGAAACAGCTCCCATGTAATATGAGTTACATTTATATAATTCTAAGTTAGGATTCTCATAAGCTAAATTGGTACCATGTCTAGTATTATAATTATGATACGTATTTTGCAGCTAATAAGCATTCAAGTTTTTCTTTACAAATTTTAGGATTTCTAGAATATACAAACAAGGCATAGTTAATATCTGATTATTTACAAATAAATCTTTGCAGGATGTGTAACGATTAATATGAAACATACATCTTAGTGCTCTCTTTTGTAAAACAAATATTCGATATTTATGCGTGCTGTTACCCCAAAAGATGATCCCATATCTCATGATTGACTCTATGCTCGCAAAATAAAACAACAATATTCAGGTTAGTTATGTAACTTAAGCGCTTAAGCGTAAAACATTTTGATGCAATTGATTTACGCATCGACGATATATGATCCTTACAAGTCAAGGAATAGTCAATAGAAAGACCCAACAATTTAAACACTGTTCCTTGTTCTATTCATTTACATTTCGGTATCTTTAGCAGTGAACTTGCATTATATTTAGAACATTTAGAGTAAAATTGCATAATTCGAGTTTTTTCGGTACTTAAAACTAACTGATTTAATGTAAAATAGTTCGATAATTCTAATAAACACGAGTTTAATTGACATGACACTACATTACTACTGTCTCCATAAGAAAGTAGTGTAAGGTCATCTGCAAATAAACAAGCATTAATATTAATACAGCTTTCTATATTATTTATATACAAGAGGAATAATAATGGACCAAGTACACTGCCTTGAGGTACTCCCATTTCTAAACTTAAAGTTGTAGAAACAACAGCCCTGAAAATTTACATACTGTTTTCTGGAAGTAAGGTACGACTTAATTAACAGGTGACACTTTCCACGCAATCCCACCTTTTCAATTTTATTAAGTAGTATTGTATAATTTACTAAATCAAACGCTTTCTTTAAATCAACAAAACATGTTAATATTTTGTTTCCACTGTCAAGTGTCTTATAGATGATATCCAAAGCTGACGATAACGTTGTGGTTGTAGGTCGACCTTTCCTGAATCCATGTTGATTATTTGAAAATACGTTATGCTTATTAAGAAAGCCAATGACACTCTTGGAAAGAAGTTTTTCTATAATTTTTGAAAAACTGGAAATAAGCGCTATAGGCCTATAATTGTCCGGACTTGTTGGATCACCTTTTTTATAAACACAAATCACTTTGGGCAATTTAAGAGTATCAGGGAGAATACCGTTATTGGACACTCGTTAATGATGAAACACAAAGGTTTACTTATTTCTTTAGCATACAGTTTTACTAAATTGGAAGAAAATTCATCACTGCTTGAAGAATTTGATCCTTTTAATTCATGGATAACGTTTAATTCTTTAACTTCAGTAACTTCGTACACTATTTACATCGTCATCTTTCCTTTTGAGTAGATCCATGTTTCGTCCTACCAAAGCTCTTCGATTACACTCTTTCTGGAACTTGAACCCCATTGCATGTAAGGCACGATTTAAACTTCTATCACTTAACAGAATATGGGTGTTACGAATTTCTGCATTTAAAATTGGTGGCATGTTTTTCTGTAAATACTACAATTTAGACTAATGTAGAAGCTATATATAACTATAATACACTCACTTTGTTCGTGCATATTATATAAGGTATTCCTGATGGACATTTTCGAGGTATCTGCAAGATCTTCAGATCTAACTTTCTTAGGTGGCCGTTTTTTACCCGGACTTGGCAGAATTGGGTTGGATTTTGCCCGAGACTTGATATTTTTCATTGTTGTGACAGATATACCCAAGGCATTTGCCACACGCTGTAAATCTGATATCACTATTGAGCTTAAGACAATTTTAAAAACACCTACCTCATGGACACTAGAAAGTGGTATTAAAGGGCCGTTGTTTTGTTTCTCCTTTTCAAAATATTATAATAAATTCAGCACAAACGTTGTGCTTTGCGTATGCAAGGTTTTACCTTGTATACAGTGTGTCCGAGATTCAGCATGCACGTATTGCTATACATCGCTGAAAAGGTGATAAAAAATACTATTCGATAATGTAAAAATTCAAGATGGCGTCCATATGAAAAACAATAGTTAGTGTATGTATCTCAAAAACAAATGATTAGATAAATGTTGGTACTTTTTTTAAAATTGTTTTTTAAAAGTGTCATAATAATGTACAAATCAAAATGTTGTCAGACTTCAAATAAAAGAGCTACAGGGGGTAGTAGAAAACGCACAATTTTTGTTTTCTTCAATTATTTCAAAAACAAAAAAAGTTACTTCAAATCTGACTTTACCATGATGATAGCCATAAAATTCCCTAAAACTTTCCCCATTTAACCGACATTCTATCTTCAATATTAACGAATATAGCAATACATGCATGCTGAATCTCGGACACACTGTAGACATTACGAAGTTTCGGAAAAACTAACAAAGATGTTGGAATAAACGTAAATGATTGAACAAAGGAAGAGTTGTGAAAAGAACTGTTTTGAAAATGTATAATGAAAAATGAAATATGGGAACGTAGGAAATATGAAAGAAAGTAACAACTAGTAACAAGCAAAAGGAGGTTATCTCATAAGAATAACAAACTAGGTTAGTCAAAGGAGCATTTTTATAATCATATTAAGCCAAAAATTATAACAAGCATTTATAAGTCATCTCCTTTCAATGCGTTTAAACAGTCGATAACATACGTCGGTTGCTCAAAATGCACTTGAAATTTTAACCATCCTTTTCTGATGTATACTTAAATGTGCGATGGCAAAATAAACGTTTTATTTAGCTAGGTGTATGTATCGATGACTTAGGTCAATTCTTTGGTGGCAAAGATAGTACTTAAATCTTACAGTTAAAAAATTAATGAATTAAATTAATCCTGTTTACCGGGGTTTTAATAACAAACTGTGACTGTTTTTCTTGAATTTTTTTCTTACGTAACCTATTCAAAATTGTATATCGTTGAAAAGAGATTAAAAAACTTTACCGAAATAAAAAATATAGGTTGTCATTTAAAAAAATATTGATGATGTCACAAATTTCAAAGAATTGATGGAAACATCTCGAATGACCTTTTTCATATGCGCTGTAATTTAAATCGCTACACCCTTTTTAGATTTTGTCTCTTATACAGATTAACGGAGTGACCGGATTTATCCGCTACCTTATTTCCACAGTATACAGTGCTAGTCAAAAGTTCCCTCCCCCCCTTGTATCTTTTGACCGGTTTTACTTACACTAATGAAATTAGGAGGGTGAATATAAACGGATATAAGCTTCTCAACTAGTCATGACAAGTGACGTAATAGTCCAATATGACGTCACAGGGGTACAGTGACCAATAATTTTAAATAGTACCTTATGGCAAGTGACATCTCGTTTGAAAGGTATTAAAATTACCTATTCAGTCATACTAATTTTGTTAGGGTTTAGGTTGATTTTGATAGAAAAATTAAATAAATACTAAGATTATAGTTTGGCATTTAATTAATCAAGATTGTAAAGTCTGCCTCTGGTTAATTGTCAAAAAAGTTGACGTTTTTTAATTCTCTCGTTGTTTTTACAACGGGGGGGAGGGGACTTTTGACTAGCACTGTATATATATATATATATATATATATATATATATATATATATATATATATATATATATATATAGGGTGAGTCAGTTTTTTGTAGACAAGCTTTAACAGGAGATAGAACACATGTTTCTAAAAAGAAAAGTTCCTATAAACATATAATTTTTTTTTCTCAAATTTTCATTATAACTCATAAACGAATGCTTAGATTTTTTCATGTTGGGGGGATAATGTCTATTAATTAAGGGGCATAAAACAAACGGTAAGAATGTTCACAAACTTGCACAATTGCAGAGTGGAGGGGGTGCTCATCCCCTTTCATAAACACAACTTCTACGCTAATGACTATTTAAAAAAAAAACTGTTATTTTCATTATCTACAAACAGCTTAACAAAAATAATGTACCTTCTTCTGTTTCGAAATTCCTGTGCGTTTCCGAGTTATTTTGATTTTTAGTGTTTGATGTGGTGCTAAGTTAAGTAATATGCTTTATGTGAATAATTGAATATAAAGTTTTTAATAAAAAAGATATAATAAAACATTTAGAGCCATTTTAGTACCTAACGATCGTTTCTTTTAAATTTCAAATACATTTTCATTTATAAATAGGTAGGTTATCGGTTGTTTTTAGTATCCATTGTTATTATCCTCGTATAAAAAGAAATGCATAATTATTATTGTTATGCGGTCAATACTTTCTGTATAATTATGTATGTATCAATTTCGCCATAAAGATGTATGTAGTTTTTAAGTGAGATTCTAATAAGTTATAGACCGCTGCTCACTTGCTCTCATTAAAGAGCCGCCACTGTATCAAGCCATACTTCAATACAAGACTTTTGTAAATTGAAATCTGTTTAGTACACTAATTTTAACAATCCTTATTTATTATTGTAACAATACTTAATTAATAGTTGTGCAACTCCGCAATTGTGCAAGTTTGTGAACATTCTTACCGCTTGTTTTATGCCCCTTAATTAATAGACATTATCCCCCCAACATGAAAAAAATCTAAGCATTCGTTTACGAGTTATAATGAAAATTTGAGAAAAAAAAATTATATTGAACACCCTGTATCTCGGAAACGAAACCTTCTACGACATATGTTTATAGGAACTTTTCTTTTTAGAAACATGTGTTCTATCTCCTGTTTAAGTTTGTCTACGAAAAATTGACTCTCCCTGTATATATATATATATATATATATATATATATATATATATATATATATACAGGGTCCGCCTTTGGTAGCTGATCCTATGAGTATCTGCTAAACCAAACTTACTATAATTTTGAAAATTTGGTGACAGGGTAATGATTTTTATCCTTGTGGTCGAATTAAAAATATTGTTTATGCTACACCACTAACGACTAAAGAAGATTGCATTGCAAGAGTGCAAAATGCCTTCAATTCTCTTTCTCCACAAGAAATTCAAAGGGCTACAAATGAAGCCGTTATAAGACGGGTTTCAACAATGTCTTGCGTCTAACGGGCAACATTTTGAACATTTATTGTAAATTAATTTACATTTGATCACGAGCAAGAAATACTATATAAGCGACTTTATCGTGTAGGAATGCACTGATAAGTATGTAGTTAGTACCTCCGCAGTAAAAAGTAGTTTTTTTCGATTTACTCATAAGGTATTAAATTTTTACACTTATGTTGTATATCGAATTTGAAAAAAATGACAGAAAATTTCTATTTGGCAAAAATGACTTTTGAATCACAAAATTATCAATTTTTATAATTTTTTGCAGTAACTTATTCAAATATTTTTCTTTATTTAAATTCTCAATTATTTGGTTTCCATGGTGACCACAAACAAGGAATACTAGATTTAAGTATGTAGCTCATTTTTATCACAAATTTTAAAATTGGGATTTTTTTGATAATAAGTATGAAACTGTTACGTTTAGGCAAATAAAGTTTTAAACAAACTTACCTTAATTTTTGACGTTAAATCGACCTGAGTAATAAAAAATAGGGGTTTCCATTTAACTTTTTTGAGTAATTTGCATTTTTTGATAGTCAAGTTTAGACATTCATAATTTTATTTTTATGAAAAATACAAATGTCATTTTTTGCAGACTGTTGTAACAAACCTTTGCCTACAACACCTCCAAGTTTTATTCAAATTGTTTGACAGGAACAGAACAATTAACGAGTTATTACTAAGACCGCACCTATCAATTTTTTGGAAAATTGTTTTTTTTTGAAAACGACTGAAATTTCGCATCTAGTTTATTTAAAAAACTTACCTTAAAATTCGACATAGAATCCAAAAATGTATTAATATACGGGGTGTTCCATTTAAAATAAGTGACTAAGTACCGACTTCCGGTATAACCGGAAGTGGTACGAACGTGAAACTATTTTAGATGAGTTAGCCCTAACATCATTACCCTGTCACCAAATTTTCAAAATTATAGTAAGTTTGGTTTGGCAGATACTCATAGGATCAGCTCCCAAAGGCGGACCCTGATATATATATATATATATATATATATATATATATATATATATATATATTTCATGAGGTGATAGTACATCGAAAAATAATATGGTTCTTCATATAAACCATATTCTAATAATGATTCTTTGGGAAAATATAGGGTGTAAAGTTTTATTAAAATATTCAATTTTTATTGACATCTTTAAAACCGCGGGAGATATATAAATCAAATTTGGCTTGTTTTGAAAGCTAATGTAGTCGCATTTGTTTATGTAAAAAGGTTATTTTTAATTCCACCGGTTTAGTGCGTACGGACACATTTTTAAAGGAAAAAATAGCACGCCACTGCTTTTTATGAAAATAAAAATTATTTTTGGAAATTCCATTTAATTTAGAAGAGAAATTTTTCATGCAACGCATCGTTTGCCAGTCAAAAAATAAAAACCGTTTACATGCACAAATGGTATGCACATCCGGAAGTTTAACTAATAATCAACTATTTGACGAATTATGATTTTCGTTGTTATGAATACCTTAAAAATTAATGTATTGTCATTAAGTAACAATTTTTTTAGAAATATTTTATTGAATGTGTAATTTTTTGTTGAATAGTGTTAATTTGGTTAGATTAATAAATTAATTTTAATGGCATGATTTACATCGGCTGAATCAGTGGATATGCATCTTATATACTGAAAGGCAGATTGCAATGGAAGAAGATCTTAGCAATTGTGTGGAGAAAAATTTTCAAGACGAGTCATTACGCATGAAAGTGTCTTCGCTGGGATTCATAGTCGTCTTAGAGGAACAGACAGACTACAACATCAGAGGTGTTCAGGCCGCCCATTTTCACCGAGGACCATTGGCCTCGATGAAGCTGTGCTTCAACAGGTGGAGGTAAATCTTTTCACCAGTATCCGAGCTTTTGGGCATAATACGAAGTTTGCTGTATTCTGCGCGAAGTACAACTTTTTCCATACCATCTTCAAAAAGTAGGTACCAACTTTAAGCCCAGAAGATTGCCCATGTCTACGACGTTTTGTCGGTGGTGGTTACAAAATCACTTATGGCAGGATTTGTTGTTGAATTAGTCCTAATCTGCATATTTATGAACATTTTTACGAAACATTTAACAGTGCTTTTGGAGGATGTGTCACTGAATGTTATACAAAGAATGTGGTTTCAACAGGATGGGGCATCTACGCGTTTCTCTTTGCTTGCTCGGCAACATCTTGACGAGATTTTTCCTAATCACTGGATTGGCCAAGGGGGACCAGTAAATTGGCCGGTACGATCTCCTGATCTGAGCCCTCTGAATTTTTTTTGGGGTCATGTAAAAAGTTTAGTGCATGAAAGATCTGTTGCTAGTGAAGAGTAGTTGCTAGCAAGGGCGATGGCCGCCTGTATATAAATCCAAAACACAATTGGAATATTTCGAAAACGTATCAGGGCATCAATGAATAGGCGAGCTCAATTATGTTTTGACCAAAATGGCCACAAATTTGAACAATTTCTGTAAGTTTATAGTAAATAAATAATATTTAGAACACATTTAATATTATTACAACCGTTTAGAGGATATCGTGATATCAAGTGAGTATTTTTCTTCTAAATTAAATAGAATTTCCAAAAATAATTTTTATTTTGATAAAAAGCAGTGGCGTACCATTTTTACCTTTAAAAACCTGGTGACATGTGTCTGTACGGACGACATCGCTGAAATTAAGAATAACCTTTTTACATAAACAAATGCGCCTACATTAACTCACGAAACATGCTAAATTTCATTTACATATCTTACGCGGTTTTAAAGATATCAATAAAAATTGTATATTTTATTTTAACGAAACACCCTATATTTTCCCAATGAGGCATTATTAGAATATGGTTTATATGAAGAACCACATTATTTTTCGGTGTAACATCACCTCCTGAAATATAATGAAACAATTATGGGACAACCTGTATATATATATATATATATATATATATATATATATATATATATATATGTATATAGTGTGTTCCAAGAAGTTTTATACAAATGGAGGAAAAGTTTACCTTACATTTCACAAAAAAATATATTCTTGATAAAAATAACTTTGACACCTGTGTTTCGAAAACTATCAACTTTTGGGTTAAGTTAAATTGGACTAAATGCTCATATTTTAGTCCTAGTATTTTTTACAGACCTTTTAGAGACACGTTGTGTTGTCTACTAGTCACAATTAAAACTTTCGGCGCCATTTTCTCCACAACTGAAAGAGATATTCGATTCATGTAAAAGGAATTTACTATAATGTATAAATGACTTTAGTTTTGAGGGAGAATGACTTTTCTCCTCATGGAGATATAGATGGCGTTGAGATGCAAAGAAATTAATCGATCCCAGGAAGCTTGAAAATTGGTGAATGTGAAAGGGCACTAAATTCTAAGAATTTTTTATGATATGAACATTTTTCAAAAAAACAATTCAATATTGTCACACTTTCTTTAAATCAAATTTTGAACGATCGGTCTTTCAAGATATTTTACATAGTAAAATATTCATTTTGATAAAAAATGAAAGAAAACATTGTTTCGTTCCAATTGGGTTACTTAATATTTCATTTCAACCAGATGGCGCGCCACCCCATAATGCTGAAATTGTTAAAAATTATTTACATTGTATATTTCCAGAAAGATGGATTGGTACTGATGGTGTTGCCAGGTGACCAGCTCGGTCACCTGATCTCACTCCATTACACTTGTATTTGTGGGCTAATTTGAAAAGTACAGTTTACGAAGAACCCGTTGAAGATATGGCTAACCTTTATAACAAAATGTATGCCTCTGTGGCAGCGATTAACAGAGAGACGTTATTAACAGTTTGTAGAACTGAAGTCTTAAAGAGATATTCAGAACGATGGAAACAATTTTGAACATTTGATCTGACTTACTAGATGAAATCTCCGTTTGCCTTCTTAAATAACTGTTCACTTGTTTTGGTTGTGTAAAATAATAATGAATTATCTACCCAATTGTTCTATTAACTTTATCATTATTAATTGTAGATGTATGGTTACATTTAAAAAGATGCTCAAAATAATATTTTCTTTCATTCCTTAGTAGATATACTACCCCATTCCTGTCCCACTTTTGTCACTAGATTTGTCACCAGATTTGTCACCAGAAAAGTCACTAGATTTCTAGGTTGGTAACATTGCCTATTTCAAGGGGTGCTAAGGCCACGTTGTTGGTAACGGGGCTACGTGTTAGGTTGGTAACCCTGCTAAGTCAAGGTCAAAGGTAAAAAGTTGCAAGGTAATCAAAAATAGTATTCAAGGTCGAAGACTTACGGTGGTGTCATATTTCTTAGAAATATAAAAGGTGAAAAGCTAAAATAGAAATTGCCAGGTAATCATAAATAATTTTCAAGGTCAAACTTTTTAGCGGAAATATAAATTTTGGAGCTGATCATCATATTTATAGTCAAGGTCAACAGTAGGTATTTAACAAGTTTAAGCATGTCAAGCATGGTCAAGGTGAAAAGCTAAAAATAGAAATTGCAAGGTAATCATAAATCTAAGAATATAATTTTCAAGGTCAAACTTTTAGCGGAAATATAAATTTTGGAGCTGATCATCATATTTCTAGTCAAGGTCAAAAGTAGGTATTTAACAAGTTTAAGCAAAGGTCAAAGCTAAAATAGAAGTTGCAAGGTAATCATAAATCTAAAAATAGTTTTCAAGGCCAAAGGTTATTGACCTACGCTGGTGTCATATTTCTTAGAAATATAAAAGGTCAAGGTGAAAAGCTAAAATAGAAGGTTGAACTTTTAGCGGGAAATATATTTCTTATATAAATTACGCGTAAGGTATACGGATCCTAACTCACCGTGCACGTACGCGTTCCCCGTTTCAAGGTCACAGGTTAGTAACATTGCCTATTTCAAGGGGTAGCAACCCTGCTAAGTCCCCCGCTTCAAGGTCACTAGAAAAGTTACTAGGTTTTTGATTATCCTGAAGGTCATTGCCCTCAGTCTCAAGCAAGTCTATGCATGTTTCAAGGGCACGCCCTATTCTGAGAAATCAAGAACAAAGGGGTTGTTTAAAGTCTATGCTTTCAAGGCCACATGAGAGAACAAAGACGATCTATTGTTTTGGCTGAGTCATAGCTTCTGAAGTTCTAGGAAATCAAGAACAAAGACGATGCATTGTCGACGGTTCAAAGTCTATGCTTTCAAGGCCACATGAAAGAACAAAGACTATCTATTGTTCCGTTATTCTAAAAATAGATTGTTATCTCAATTCTAGGAAATCAATAACAAAGGCGACCCATTGTCAACGCTTCAAAGTCTATGCTATTTTCAAGGTAAAAGAACAAAAGCGATTCATTCTTCTGGTCGAGTTATAAAATAAATTGTTATCTCAATTCTGAGAAATCATGAACAAAGACGATGTATTGTTCAAAGTCTATGCTTATAATTTTCAAAGGTAAATGAACAAAGACGATTCATTGTTCTGGTTGATTTATAAAAATAGATTGTTATCTAAATACATCTCTTTCAAGAACAAAGGCAATCCATTGTCAACGATTTAAAGTTTATGCTTATAAGGTCACACCTCTGATAACAAAGACGATCCATTATTCAGTTATTTTAAAAATAGATTGCTATCTCAATTCTAGAAATCAAGAGCCCTGAGGTGCATGTTTCAAGCAATGTCACGCCCTCAAGTGAGCTAAACAGGTGGCCGTTCCCTAAACAGGTAGCCGTTTCCTAAAAACAGGTAGCCGTTTCCTAAAAACAGGTAGCCGTTTCCTTAAACAGGGGTCCGTTTCAAAACTGATAGCTGTTTCGCAACATTTCTTAGAAATGGTCAGGGCGAAAAGCTATAAATAGAAATTGCAAGGTAATCATAAATCTAAGAATAGAATTTTCAAGATCTACTCCACTTGAAGGTCACGACGATGATCTCATAAGCTATGCATAAAAAGTAGGTCATGAGTTCATTGAAGGTGAATACTCCACTTCAAGCTAAAAATAGAAATTGCAATGTCACCATCCTCATCATATTACAAGGTCAAGGTCCGAAGCTAAAAATAGAAACTGTAATGTCATCATCATCATCATCATCATCATCATATTACAATTCTTAGAAGTCTAAAAAATAGTGTGTTCAAAGGTTATTGATCTGTATATCATAGCTAAAATGGCCGGTTCAAGTCCTCACTAAAAGTTGATCGCGTTACAGCTAAAAAGTATAGTGACAGCATGATCGTTGAAAGTAGCTTATGCGCGTAACCAGATATGTATGGTAATCAAAGAGATGGTTCATATCTGCACTAATGTAACATAGTGGGGGTCGTTTAGAGTAACAATATAAGGAAATAGTGTAATGGGTAGTGAGTGTTGTGTCAAACATGTGGATGGCATACGCTCAAGAGCAATGGACCAAAGCAACTGACCTGAGAACAGCGGTGGAACGCTTGAAGCAAGAATTTTCAGCATTAGTATTCGATGCCGAACATGAGGCGGTTTACGGGCGAGGTGATTATAGTGAAGCGGAGTGTAACGTCCTAGTGAAAAGTATGAAAAAGGAGTAAAGATATGTGAAAAGTTTTAAATTTAAAGGAAATATGTAGAACATGTTTTGTAGAAGAACTGAAAGCTGCGCAATTGCATCAGTTTTGCAATGATGTAAAAAAAATGGACGGCATCTCTTGATGGTAGTAGTTCATCCTCATCAGATGCAGATTAGCCTATCGATACAATTATCAAAGTGCACTCTCCCCTCTAACATCATGATGCAGTAATATATAGGACAGTTCCGGTGTCAACTATAATTCATAAGCGTTCTCGAATCAATAAAGATGGATCTATCTGCATTTAACAGTAGCACTTTCTGTAAATCCTTCACGAACGTAAAAGACGCAAAATATAAAGTGTTTGATATGAATACTATCAACACAAAGTATGGGAAACATATTATCATTGAAACCTAGAACTTTAAGTGCATACTTACCTTAATTCATAAGCGTTCTCGAATCAATAAAGATGGATCTATCTGCATTGAACAGTAGCACTTTCTGTAAATCCTTCACGAACGTAAAAGACGCAAAATATAAAGTGATTGATATGAATACTATCAGTATGGGAAACATATTATCATTGAAACCCAGAACTTTAAGTGCATACTTACCTTAGGATTTTATGAATAGTTCAAAAAGAAGATCGCATTGAAAAGTTTAAGCAATATCTGGTTGAGAATGACGCATTACCAGCACCGGAACTGTAGGAAAGATGACTAATTTAACATTTATGTAAAAAAAAAATAATAACATATATATCTATGTATAATTGTTTGGAAATAAATTATATATTTTTTGTTGCAAAAAAAAGAAAGTCTTCTATTTTTGATTAAATGAAGGGTATATCATAATGAAGAGAGCTGCTATTGATGAGACTAAAAAAATGTAGCGTATAATAATATGGTGTCTGCAGCTATATTGGCTAAGCTGTTCAAGGTTAAAATTTATTGGTATCATATTACAATTCATACCAACTAAAGCAATATCTGGTTGAGAATGACGCATTACCAGCGCCGGAACTGTAGGAAAGATTGCATTAGCGCATATACAACACGCTAACGAAGACAACCAGACAAATATAGAAAAGTAATGATTGTTATAATTGATGTGCAAGGATTCAAAACAGCAAGAAATATATTTACACCTAAGGAACTAGCGATATATAATGGAGAGCAAATTGCTCATTACGTATTCAAACCCCATTTCCATGGCACACCTTGGATAGTGAATTTCAAAAGCAAGCTAATTGGTTAATTCACAACCACCACTTCATCAAGTGGGAATATGGATATACTTCTCCATGTCTATTCCTAGTATACTTAGTGATTGCATATCAACAACAGATGAGGTGTACGTTAAAGGACGGAGAAAGCCACATTTTCGGTGTTTACAAAATTTTTAAAAGAATATTTGATAAAGGTTATATACCAAATTGGTCTAGTGAACTTTTCAAGATTGTTAAAGTGCGTGTAAGGAATCCGGTCACGTACTTACTACAAGACAGGGACACCTATTTATAGACAGGAACTGCAAAATGTTAAATATCCCGATGTGTATTTGGTGGAAAAGGTCATTTGACGTAAAAAGAATAAAGTGTACGTAAAGTGGTTGGGATTAAAATAATATTCATGGATCGATGATGATGATGATGATAATGTAGTTTATAAGCATATTATTGTAAGGCAATAATCTCATTTATAATTCAATGATGCCGGTAAGAACAACAAGCACTTTGGAACACTTAAATTACTGTAGAAAGCATTACCATTGGTTTAATAACGGATATAAATGTCCTGCTTGTATAGGTACCGACTAGTATGAATATAACTTATTGTAATATAGTGTGTACTTAAGGAACTAACGTAGAATGTAATTTCTGTAAGAATAATAATAAAAGACCAATTGTAATTTGTATTATTTATTAATAATAAAACATACTGATACATAAATATTAGGCCTAAAGTGTTTATGTAGTCCTCAAATGGTCAACCTAAACTGCTTTCAGTCTACAGGAAACAGGACAGAATTTGTCAAAATAAATGGATCTATCTGCATTGAATGGTAGCACTTTCTGTAAATCCATCACGAACGTAAAAGACTTGGAGGTGTGTGCAAAACATAAAGTGATTATATGAATACCATCGACATAAAGTATGGTAAACATATTATCATTGAAACCCAGAACTTTAAGTCCATACTTCCTTACAATTTTATGAATACTTCAAAAGAAGATCGCATTGAAAAGTTTAAACAATATCTGTCTGAGAATGACATGTAGATTACCAGCTCAGGAAAGGCAACTAATTTAACATTTCTGTAAAAAAAAAAATTATAATAACATATGTCTATGTATAATTGTTTGAAATAAACTATGTATTTTTATTACAAAAATAAAATGTCTTCTATGTTTTGATTAAATGATGAGTAGGTACATCGTAATGAAGAGAGTTGCTTGGGTAAAGGACTGCCGAGTTATGATTTATTAATGGAAGCAATTGACAACGTTTACGTTACATATAATTGTACCATTGGCAAGATACAATTTTTCATGCAAAACTTTTGTATTTTCAAGAGACACCATCGTTCCTCGAGACTAGCGTGATTAGAGAAATTAACCTCAAGTGGAAGAAGAAGAACAGTGGATACGACCGACCCTTATTTTGAAAGAGGATGCATGTTTATAATAAAAAGGCTTCTCCGGGATTGCATGATTCAGTAAACTTTTATTGCTAGAAATGGTGAAAAAGTAAAATAAGAATATAAGAAGAGAAAAAGAATTAATTAAGTATTAAAGGAAAAACTGAAGGTGTTAATTAGGAAATGAAAATGCTTTAGGTAAATAAATAATTACAGTATGTAGGCTAAAGAAAGAAAAATGAAATTAATGTTCATATTTAATGAATTTGTATTATATATAAAATGTTTATTAAATAAATAATATAATCAGTTAATGTGTAAGTACATAGTAAGAAAGAATTGTACAAAGGTTGTAGAGTATTTAAAATAAAAGTTTTCATTTCGTAAATTTATTATTGTAAATTGAAGTAAATATGTATGATATATAATATATATATTATAGTATAAGATATAACTACGTATTGGATACAGTAAAGAAATTGAAGAGATTGAAAGTAAGATATTTAAAAATAGATATTGTAATGTCAAAATAATTTTGGACTTTGAAATAAATTAAGAATTATTGTACGATAGTAGTTAAAATGATACAGAAGAAAATGATTTATGAAATAATGTATAATAGATTAATATGTTAATTAGTGATTAAAGATGGTATGAATAGAGCCATTAATAAAAGATTATTGAATGTCTATTATTTGAATGTTACTTATTACATGAGAATTAATATCAAACAGATATTCGATAATTTATAAACAAAATGGTAAAAACAAATAAATTCTAATTAATGTTCATATGATTTCTGTGTTTATCTAGATAAAGTATGTTAGAATAAATTATTTTATAATGATTCATTTTACTTATTATAGTCATTACAGCGTATGTATTTCAAAAACTCTTTGAATAAAGTCTTGACCTCTGAATCAAATTTATTCAAAAGAAAGTTTTAGAAATGGCCCATATACGCTGTACAGACTATGTAATGAATAAGAGAAGTGAACTCAAAATTTAAACATAATTTATTCTAACATACTTTATCTAGATAAACACAGAAATCATAGGATGAACCATTAACGGATTACTTAGTGGCAGAAGGGATTTATTTTGTGGATTTTACCATTTTGTTTATGTAAAAGAGTTATCACGAATAGGTCTATTTGGTATTAATCTCAGAATGTCACATAGAAGTAAAAGTCCTATGTAATAATAGACATTCAAATAATCTTAAATGGTCCTATTCATAACACTTTTACACTTATCACACAATCACATTCAACATATTAATCTACTTATACATTGATTTCATAACCATTTTCTTTGTTTTTCCTATAACTATGACAATAATTTTAATTTTTGTCAAAGTCCAAAAATTGATTTTGACATCTAATTTAAATTTAAATTGAAATATCTTCTTCAATGCTGCTTCAATGTTTTAACTGTATCCACGATCGTAAGTTATTATCTTATCTTAATTTATATGTATTATCAACGCATAACTTTGTAGATTTGACAAAGGTAATAAATTTACTGAAAGCTTCCTTTGAACAAAGGATCTTTTCTTTATTTTAAACTAGACAACCTTGGCTGCTACTAAATCTTTCTTATTATATATATATATATATATATATATATATATATATATATATATATATATATATATATAAACGAGTTTCTTATCATGATTTATTAAATTATACAAATTATGTAGGAAGAAATGACACATAAAGCTTATATATTTATATTTATTTATAAATCACTAGTCCTTTACCCAAAAATTCCAATTTTTGACATGTAGAGTAAACAAGTAAGAGCGCAATAGATAGCAATCCAAAATTCTCAAAACTAAAAGAATGTGAAAAAAAATTTTCAAGTATTAATGATAAATTTTTAGTTTAGTATGTACAGAAAAGTTGAAACTTGTACAAATGAATAAATCATAACACTTTAGTCCTTTACCCAAAAATTTTAATTTTGGTATGTAGATAAACATGTAACAGCGCAAAAAATAGGAGTTTCAAATTCCAAAAATGTGGAAAAACTTCAACTAGCGCTTTAAAATAAGTTTCATATGGTTTTAATTGAATTTATATAATATATATATATATATATATATATATATATATATATATATATATATATATATATATATATATATATATATTAAACGAGTTTCTTATCATGATTTATTAAATTATCCAAATTATGTAGGAAGAAATGACCCATAAAACTTATATTACAAAGAAAGAAAGAAAAAGGTCAATAACATTATCCTGTTATATGAAATGTATGTCAGCATTTCTGTATGTGTCTATTTTAAAATAAATAAATACACTCTTTTATAATATCAGATTAATTTTTAACTCAAAATTTTGAATTTTTGTATATAGGTTGAATAAATAACAGCGCAAAGGTTAGCATTAAAATAAATTCAGAATATAAAAAATTTCAAAACAGTCTTGTGAATATAGTACATAAAGGTTGAAACTTGCGTACATTTATATTTATATTTATTTATAAATCAGTAGTCCTTTACCCAAAAATTCCAATTTTCGGCATGTAGACTAAACAAGCATGAGCGCAAAAGATAGCACTCAAAAATTCTCAAAACTAAAAGAATGTGAAAAAAATTTTCAATTATTAATGATAAAGTTTGTAGTTTTGATATGTAAGTGAACGTTGTTAAGGCTTAATAAATCATAACTCCAATGTCCTTTGCCCAAAAATTCTGAATTTTCGTATATATATCCAATAAGTAAGAGCGCCAAAGATAGTAGTTTCAAAATTTGTAAAACAAAATGTGATAAAAATGTATGTTACCAATGATATGTAAATATATGGTTTTAATCGCTTAATAAATCAAAACTCCAATGTCCTTTACCCAAAATTCTGAAATTTCGTATACAGGTTCAATAAATTAGAGCGCCAATGATGGCAGTTCCAAAATTTACCAAAATGTGATAAAAAAAAAGATGAATTTTATCAATGTAAATTTATATGTAAGTTAAAGTTGTTAACTGCTTAATAAATCACAACTCCAATGTCCTTTACCCAAAAATTCTGAAATTTCGTATACAGGTTCAATAAATTAGAGCGCCAATGATGGCAGTTCCAAAATTTACCAAAATGTGATAAAAAAAGATGAATTTTATCAATGTAAATTTATATGTAAGTTAAAGTTGTTAACTGCTTAATAAATCACAACTCCAATGTCCTTTACCCAAAAATTCTGAAATTTCGTATACAGATCCAATAAATTAGAGCGCCAATGATAGAACTAAAAAAATTTGGGGAAAACTTGAAGGTCCTCTTTTACTATTGGAATATTAAACATACATTTTTACTCAATAAATTAGGCAGCAATATGAAATATGATATAATAAAACATTAATGTAACTAATTTGTAAACTATTTGTAATACGGTTTTTTTCTAAAATAGATTGTAACGATTTTTCATGAAATAAAGTAATAATAACGCTCACAATGAATCTTCAGACATCTTACATATATATACACAATTGCAATTCAAGTTAAATGGATTGTACTCGTAATGAGTAAAAAGCATGCAATTGCAAAAATGCATCCATATAGTATGTTTTTTAATATTATATTCAAGTACTGTACTATATGGAATGCATAATTGCAATTATTGTTGTGTAAACGAGAGACATGTACTTGAACTATGAAAGTGATGTATGTTTGAAAGTGTGTGATGTAAGAAAAGATGTATGTACATATGTATGGAAAGAGATAGAAAACGAGTCGACGAGGACGTGCTCCAGTGCAGGGGTTCAGGCGGGTTTGGGGAGAAACTAAAGTCCTAGAAAATGCGCTCGTAAAATTTAAATTTTCGCCTAATTCGAGCAAAAAAAAATTTTTTCAGCGCAGTTGTGTTTTAAGTGGTAATCTATCATTTACGTATAAATTTTTTCGAAATATGAAAAATTACATTAAATTAGCCAATTCCATTTTGAAATAACAAAAGCACTTAAAACACACCTTTTGTACTTACGTAAGCTCAGAAGAAACATATGCATGCAATTTATCCATTTAATGTATCTAAATGTTTTAAATTGCCCAATTCAATTTTAAAACAACACTTAAAACATGACTTGTAATTTTCGGTGCAGCGTTAATAATCGTTGTAGGATAATGAACGCAGTTATTTTGCTGTGAAAGCATTTAGCGAACATTCTATTTCTATGTCATCAGTTTACATTACAATTTGAAACGGAGTTTGTAAATGTTTGAATACATCATTTGTAGATTTTAAAATTCGAATTTATTTAACTGGTATCCTTTGCGCTGTTATTTATTCTCTACACGCAAAATTGAGGATTTTAACTAACCATTAAGCTATTATGATAAAGAGAGTATATTTATTAACATATAATTATGATAAAAGAGTATATTTATTAACATATAATTTATTGTTTACTACTACATTTCATAATGTTGTTCACCTTCTTTTTGTAACAGTTTTATATTGATAATTACATAGTTTAATCATTAAGAGTGAAAATTAGAATTTATTGTAGATAGACTGAACAAATAACAGGTGTAAAAGATATAACAGTTCCAAAATTTTCTAAATACTAAAACTAATGATTTTATTTTATGAAATAAAGTATTCACACCAGAAACGTAAAATTGACAGTTGGATCTGTTTAGTGATATCAACAGTTGTTGAATTTACAAGAAAATAATTTGATATGGTTTTATTTGATACTATTAAACATACTTTTATGTGATAAGGTTATAATGTTATTTCTTGGTACATAATTTGAAATCTATCCTCAATGCTTTTACTTTCTTGATTAACACCTTCAGTCTTTTCTTTCTCTCATCAATACTTAATAACTGTTTCTTTCTTTCTCTTCTTATCATATTTATGATGCTCTCGCCATGTTTAAACGTTTTTTTTTTGTTTGTAAATGTTTGAATACATCATTTGTAGATTTTAAAATTCCGAATTTAATTAACTGGTATCCTTTGCGCTGTTATTTATTTTCTCTACACGCAAAAATTGAGGATTTTTAACTTAACCATTAAGCTATTATGATAAAAAGAGTATATTTATTAACATATAATTATGATAAAAAGAGTATATTTATTAACATATAATTTATTGTTTACTACTACATTTCATAATGTTGTTCACCTTCTTTTTGTAACAGTTTTATATTGATAATTACATAGCAGTTTAATCATTAAGAGTGAAAAATTAGGAATTTATTGTAGATAGACTGAACAAATAACAGGTGTAAAAGATATAACAGTTCCAAAATTTTCTAAATACTAAAACTAATGATTTTATTTTATGAAATAAAGTATTCACACCAGAAACGTAAAATTGACAGTTGGATCTGTTTAGTGATATCAACAGTTGTTGAATTTACAAGAAAATAATTTGATATGGTTTTATTTGATACTATTAAACATACTTTTATGTGATAAGGTTATAATGTTATTTCTTGGTACATAATTTGAAATCTATCCTCAATGCTTTTACTTTCTTGATTAACACCTTCAGTCTTTTCTTTCTCTCATCAATACTTAATAACTGTTTCTTTCTTTCTCTTCTTATCATATTTATGATGCTCTCGCCATGTTTAAACGTTTTTTTTTTTTTTTCAAACTCAAAGCTGTCTCATTCATCTATCTTTTTCACACTATTTTGCTTAAGCATACTCGTATAACGCTTAGTAATAATGTTATTCACCTGTGATTATAATATAAATTGATAATTGTCAACCATATACGTTCATTCCTGCTTGTTCATTTAACGCATAAAAAAGTTAAAAAAAAAAAATTAAAGTAATGACTGGTAAGTACATTTCATGCAAATTTTTTATTGAAAGTTAACGTTTTCATTATAGCTGTAGTAGAAAACTTAAATTTTGTCAGAGTGGAGGAGGGTATGTAGGATTTATATGTAACTTATGTTTTAACTTTTGATTTTTCAGATAAAATGGTTATAAATAGATTAAGGGAAATATTTCCTAATGTGAGTAATGTTTGTTGTTGTTTCAGTTTTAAGTATTTCTGTTTTAGCATGATATAGTCCTACTACATGGGGATGGAACAGCTCCCAGCAGGACCCATTTTGTGGGTTACATAAAATGTGGTGCATTAAAATATATATTGTTCGGGGATGAAGACATACCTGAAACAATGTGGTTGATGAGGGTATGTATTTCATACATTATTTTATTTTTATTTAAATGATTTTTTCAGATCACACCTTAAAAATTTTGTTTTTTTAGTTACAATTTTAATTTTAATATTTCATATTTTTTTTATATTGTATACAAATTAGTTACATTAAGGTTTTATTATATCATATTTCATATTGGTGCCTAATTTATTGAGTAAAATGTATGTTTAATGTTCCAATAGTAAAGACGACCTTCAAGTTTTCCCAAATTTTTTAGTTCTATCATTGGCGCTCTAATTTATTGGATCTGTATACGAAATTTCAGAATTTTTGGGTAAAGGACATTGAGTTGTGATTTATTAAGCAGTTAACAACTTTAACTTACATATAAATTTACATTGATAAAATTCATCTTTTTTTATCACATTTTGGTAAATTTTGGAACTGCCATCATTGGCGCTCTAATTTATTGAACCTGTATACGAAATTTCAGAATTTTGGGTAAAGGACATTGAGTTTTGATTTATTAAGCGATTAAAACCATATATTTACATATCATTGGTAACATACATTTTTATCACATTTTTGTTTTTACAAATTTTGAAACTACTATCTTTGGCGCTCTTACTTATTGGATATATATACGAAAATTCAGAATTTTTGGGCAAAGGACATTGGAGTTATGATTTATTAAGCCTTAACAACGTTCACTTACATATCAAAACTACAAACTTTATCATTAATAATTGAAAATTTTTTTCACATTCTTTTAGTTTTGAGAATTTTGAGTGCTATCTTTTGCGCTCATGCTTGTTTAGTCTACATGCCGAAAATTGGAATTTTTGGGTAAAGGACTACTGATTTATAAATAAATATAAATATAAATGTACGCAAGTTTCAACCTTTATGTACTATATTCACAAGACTGTTTTGAAATTTTTATATTCTGAATTTATTTTAATGCTAACCTTTGCGCTGTTATTTATTCAACCTATATACAAAAATTCAAAATTTTGAGTTAAAATTAATCTGATATAAAAGAGTGTATTTATTTATTTTAAAATAGACACATACAGAAATGCTGACATACATTTCATATAACAGGATAATGTTATTGACCTTTTCTTTCTTTCTTTGTAATATAAGTTTTATGGGTCATTTCTTCCTACATAATTTGGATAATTTAATAAATCATGATAAGAAACTCGTTTAATATATATATATATATATATATATATATATATATATATATATATATATATATATATATATATATATATATCATATAATTCAATTAAAACCATATGGAAACTTATTTTAAAGCGCTAGTTGGAAGTTTTTCCACATTTTGGAATTTGAAACTCCTATTTTTTGCGCTGTTACATGTTTATTTACATACCAAAAATTAAAATTTTGGGTAAAGGACTAAAGTGTTATGATTTATTCATTTGTACAAGTTTCAACTTTTCTGTACATACTAAACTAAAAATTTATCATTAATACTTGAAAATTTTTTTTCACATTCTTTTAGTTTTGAGAATTTTGGATTGCTATCTATTGCGCTCTTACTTGTTTACTCTACATGTCAGAAATTGGAATTTTGGGTAAAGGACTAGTGATTTATAAATAAATATAAATATATAAGCTTTATGTGTCATTTCTTCCTACATAATTTGTATAATTTAATAAATCATGATAAGAAACTCGTTTATATATATATATATATATATATATATATATATATATATATATATATATATATATATATACAAATTCAATTAAACCATATGGAAACATTTTAAATTTCACTTTTTCTTTCTTCTATGCCTACACACCTTTCTTTTATCAAATGAAGTGCCTTTTCCTTATGCAATATAACATACACTACTGTAATTATTTATTTACTAAAGCACCTTTATTTCATGGCACATTCACTCAAAGTTGCATCATTTTCTTTTTTACCTCATACAGCTCTAAATCTATCCTCAATTTTTTTATTTCCTTAATTAACACCTCGAGTCTTTTCTTCCTCGTCAATACTTAATAATTCTTTTTCTCTTCTTATCATTCTTATTACTTTCACCATTTCTAGCAATAAAAAGTTTACTGAATCATGCAATCCCGGAGAAGCCTTTTTTATTATAAACATGCATCCTCTTTCAAAATAAGGGTCGGTCGTAGTCGCTACATGTTCTTCTTCTTCCACTTGAGGTGTAATTTCTCTAATCACGCTAGTCTCGAGGAACGATGGTGTCTCTTGAAAATACAAAAGTTTTGCATGAAAAATTGTATCTTGCCAATGGTACAATTATATGTAACGTAAACGTTGTCAATTGCTTCCATTAATAAATCATAACTCGGCAGTCCTTTACCCAAGCAACTCTCTTCATTACGATGTACCTACTCATCATTTAATCAAAACATAGAAGACATTTTATTTTTGTAATAAAAATACATAGTTTATTTCAAACAATTATACATAGACATATGTTATTATAATTTTTTTTTTTACAGAAATGTTAAATTAGTTGCCTTTCCTGAGCTGGTAATCTACATGTCATTCTCAGACAGATATTGTTTAAACTTTTCAATGCGATCTTCTTTTGAAGTATTCATAAAATTGTAAGGGAAGTATGGACTTAAAGTTCTGGGTTTCAATGATAATATGTTTACCATACTTTATGTCGATGGTATTCATATAATCACTTTATGTTTTGCACACCTCCAAGTCTTTTACGTTCGTGATGGATTTACAGAAAGTGCTACCATTCAATGCAGATAGATCCATTTATTTTGACAAATTCTGTCCTGTTTCCTGTAGACTGAAAGCAGTTTAGGTTGACCATTTGAGGACTACATAAACACTTTAGGCCTAATATTTATGTATCAGTATGTTTTATTATTAATAAATAATACAAATTACAATTGGTCTTTTATTATTATTCTTACAGAAATTACATTCTACGTTAGTTCCTTAAGTACACACTATATTACAATAAGTTATATTCATACTAGTCGGTACCTATACAAGCAGGACATTTATATCCGTTATTAAACCAATAGTAATGCTTTCTACAGTAATTTAAGTGTTCCAAAGTGCTTGTTGTTCTTACCGGCATCATTGAATTATAAATGAGATTATTGCCTTACAATAATATGCTTATAAACTACATTATCATCATCATCATCATCGATCCATGAATATTATTTTAATCCCAACCACTTTACGTACACTTTATTCTTTTTACGTCAAATGACCTTTTCCACCAAATACACATCGGGATATTTAACCTTTTGCAGTTCCTGTCTATAAATAGGTGTCCCTGTCTTGTAGTAAGTACGTGACCGGATTCCTTACACGCACTTTAACAATCTTGAAAAGTTCACTAGACCAATTTGGTATATAACCTTTATCAAATATTCTTTTAAAATTTTGTAAACACCGAAAATGTGGCTTTCTCCGTCCTTTAACGTACACCTCATCTGTTGTTGATATGCAATCACTAAGTATACTAGGAATAGACATGGAGAAGTATATCCATATTCCCACTTGATGAAGTGGTGGTTGTGAATTAACCAATTAGCTTGCTTTTGAAATTCACTATCCAAGGTGTGCCATGGAAATGGGGTTTGAATACGTAATGAGCAATTTGCTCTCCATTATATATCGCTAGTTCCTTAGGTGTAAATATATTTCTTGCTGTTTTGAATCCTTGCACATCAATTATAACAATCATTACTTTTCTATATTTGTCTGGTTGTCTTCGTTAGCGTGTTGTATATGCGCTAATGCAATCTTTCCTACAGTTCCGGCGCTGGTAATGCGTCATTCTCAACCAGATATTGCTTTAGTTGGTATGAATTGTAATATGATACCAATAAATTTTAACCTTGAACAGCTTAGCCAATATAGCTGCAGACACCATATTATTATACGCCACATTTTTTTAGTCTCATCAATAGCAGCTCTCTTCATTATGATATACCCTTCATTTAATCAAAAATAGAAGACTTTCTTTTTTTTTGCAACAAAAAGTATATAATTTATTTCCAAACAATTATACATAGATATATATGTTATTATTTTTTTTTTACATAAATGTTAAATTAGTCATCTTTCCTACAGTTCCGGTGCTGGTAATGCGTCATTCTCAACCAGATATTGCTTAAACTTTTGAATGCGATCTTCTTTTTGAACTATTCATAAAATCCTAAGGTAAGTATGCACTTAAAGTTCTGAGTTTCAATGATAATATGTTTCCCATACTGATAGTATTCATATCAATCACTTTATATTTTGCGTCTTTTACGTTCGTGAAGGATTTACAGAAAGTGCTACTGTTCAATGCAGATAGATCCATCTTTATTGATTCGAGAACGCTTATGAATTAAGGTAAGTATGCACTTAAAGTTCTGGGTTTCAATGATAATATGTTTCCCATACTTTGTGTTGATAGTATTCATATCAATCACTTTATATTTTGCGTCTTTTACGTTCGTGAAGGATTTACAGAAAGTGCTACTGTTCAATGCAGATAGATCCATCTTTATTGATTCGAGAACGCTTATGAATTATAGTTGACACCGGAACTGTCCTATATATTACTGCATCATGATGTTAGAGGAGAGTGCACTTTGATAATTGTATCGATAGGCTAATCTGCATCTGATGAGGATGAACTACTACCATCAAGAGATGCCGTCCATTTTTTTTTTACATCATTGCAAAACTGATGCAATTGCGCAGCTTTCAGTTCTTCTACAAAACATGTTCTACATATTTCCTTTAAATTTAAAAACTTTTCACATATCTTTACTCCTTTTCATACTTTTTCACTAGGACGTTACACTCCGCTTCACTATAATCACCTCGCCCGTAAACCGCCTCATGTTCGGCATCGAATACTAATGCTGAAAATTCTTGCTTCAAGCGTTCCACCGCTGTTCTCAGGTCAGTTGCTTTGGTCCATTGCTCTTGAGCGTATGCCATCCACATGTTTGACACAACACTCACTACCCATTACACTATTTCCTTATATTGTTACTCTAAACGACCCCCACTATGTTACATTAGTGCAGATATGAACCATCTCTTTGATTACCATACATATCTGGTTACGCGCATAAGCTACTTTCAACGATCATGCTGTCACTATACTTTTTAGCTGTAACGCGATCAACTTTTAGTGAGGACTTGAACCGGCCATTTTTAGCTATGATATACAGATCAATAACCTTTGAACACACTATTTTTTAGACTTCTAAGAATTGTAATATGATGATGATGATGATGATGATGATGATGATGACATTACAGTTTCTATTTTTAGCTTCGGACCTTGACCTTGTAATATGATGAGGATGGTGACATTGCAATTTCTATTTTTAGCTTGAAGTGGAGTATTCACCTTCAATGAACTCATGACCTACTTTTTATGCATAGCTTATGAGATCATCGTCGTGACCTTCAAGTGGAGTAGATCTTGAAAATTCTATTCTTAGATTTATGATTACCTTGCAATTTCTATTTATACCTTTTCGCCCTGACCATTTCTAAGAAATGTTGCGAAACAGCTATCAGTTTTGGGAAACGGACCCCTGTTTAAGGAAACGGCTACCTGTTTTAGAAACGGCTACCTGTTTTAGGAAACGGCTACCTGTTTAGGGAACGGCCACCTGTTTAGCTCACTTGAGGGCGTGACATTGCTTGAAACATGCACCTCAGGGCTCTTGATTTCCTAGAATTGAGATAGCAATCTATTTTTAAAATAACTGAATAATGGATCGTCTTTGTTATCAGAGGTGTGACCTTATAAGCATAAACTTTAAATCGTTGACAATGGATTGCCTTTGTTCTTGAAAGAGATGTATTTAGATAACAATCTATTTTCATAAATCAACCAGAACAATGAATCGTCTTTGTTCATTTACCTTTGAAAATTATAAGCATAGACTTTGAACAATACATCGTCTTTGTTCATGATTTCTCAGAATTGAGATAACAATTTATTTTTATAACTCGACCAGAAGAATGAATCGCTTTTGTTCTTTTACCTTGAAAATAGCATAGACTTTGAAGCGTTGACAATGGGTCGCCTTTGTTATTGATTTCCTAGAATTGAGATAACAATCTATTTTAGAATAACGGAACAATAGATAGTCTTTGTTCTTTCATGTGGCCTTGAAAGCATAGACTTTGAACCGTCGACAATGCATCGTCTTTGTTCTTGATTTCCTAGAACTTCAGAAGCTATGACTCAGCCAAAACAATAGATCGTCTTTGTTCTCTCATGTGGCCTTGAAAGCATAGACTTTAAACAACCCCTTTGTTCTTGATTTCTCAGAATAGGGCGTGCCCTTGAAACATGCATAGACTTGCTTGAGACTGAGGGCAATGACCTTCAGGATAATCAAAACCTAGTAACTTTTCTAGTGACCTTGAAGCGGGGACTTAGCAGGTTGCTACCCTTGAAATAGGCAATGTTACTAACCTGTGACCTTGAAACGGGGAACGCGTACGTGCACGGTGAGTTAGGATCCGTATACCTATACGCGTAATTTATATAAGAAATATATTTCCCGCTAAAAGTTCAACCTTCTATTTTAGCTTTTCACCTTGACCTTTTATATTTCTAAGAAATATGACACCAGCGTAGGTCAATAACCTTTGACCTTGAAAACTATTTTAGATTTATGATTACCTTGCAACTTCTATTTTTAGCTTTGACCTTTGCTTAAACTTGTTAAATACCTACTTTTGACCTTGACTAGAAATATGATGATCAGCTCCAAAAATTTATATTTCCCGCTAAAAAGTTTGACCTTGAAAATTATATTCTTAGATTTATGATTACCTTGCAATTTCTATTTTAGCTTTTCACCTTGACCATGCTTGACATGCTTAAACTTGTTAAATACCTACTGTTGACCTTGACTATAAATATGATGATCAGCTCCAAAAAATTTCCCGCTAAAAAGTTTGACCTTGAAAATTATTTATGATTACCTGGCAATTTCTATTTTAGCTTTTCACCTTTTATATTTCTAAGAAATATGACACCACCGTAAGTCTTCGACCTTGAATACTATTTTTGATTACCTTGCAACTTTTTACCTTTGACCTTGACTTAGCAGGGTTACCAACCTAACACGTAGCCCCGTTACCAACAACGTGGCCTTAGCACCCCTTGAAATAGGCAATGTTACCAACCTAGAAATCTAGTGACTTTTCTGGTGACAAATCTAGTGACAAAAGTGGGACAGGAATGGGGTAGTATATCTACTACCCTTATCAAAATGTAGACTGTATCACGTTGAAAATAAAACAATAATGTAATTTTCGGCCAAACCGGTAGTTTAAATAAATTTGTTTCATTACTATCTAAATCAGACTATTTTACTATGAAAAATGTCTTAAAGGATCTATCGTCTAAAATATACTTTTGGTAGGAGCAATCACTCCTCTCCTACAAAATGTTTCTATGTCTAGCGCGGAAAAACAATTCTTAGTTCCGCCTTCATCTCCTGAGCCAACTACCTAAACATTGACCAACGTGGAAGAACGGAAATGCGTTCCTATAGAGTGCGAATTTGTCTCAGAAGATGAAACTACAACCAAATAACGCAATGAAAAAGGGAAAGTTGGATGGCGGAAAGGCAAACCTATAAAACCACCCTCTACCTCTTCGGAACTAGAAAAGGAAGAAGAACTTCATTAGACAGTCTTCACTATATAATCTGCGATATTTCACTCTTGCTAAAGCAGTCTGTGATATTTTACTCACATTATTTCATCTGTGATATTTAGCACTATTGTGAATTATCGATATCACTATGATTACTGCTCGTATTGCTACATTATTTTCGTGGAGGTTATTAAATGATCTATACCATAGTGATCACTTTCCCGTTATTGTAAAGACAAGCCAACCCAGTACTCCCACAGTAAACGTCGTTTGCTGGAAAATCTCAGGCTCGTTGAAACGTATTCCAATGATATTTGACCTTTTTGAGGAACAGGATTCTACCTTACTAAATATCCACTGGACAACCAACCCTATCATTAATGCCGTTAACGTGCCTGTTCTAAGAACAAGTGGAATACCTATCAAATGCAGAGTCAGTGAAGTGGTAAAAAGGAAAAAAGCAGGCGTTTAACACCCTCAAAACATCCCACAAATGAAACGCTTATAGCGTTTAAAAATGCTAGGGCAGTTGTTCGCAGTTGTATCTGCAGAACAAAAGAAGCTCGTGGAATAATTTCGTGTCAACTATATCTGAAACCCCCAATACTGGCGTGTGGAAAAAGATTAGGGCGATAGCAGGAAAAACTGTTAAGACACGTAATACAACTGCAAAATGAAAATTTAATAATTCACGACCCCTATCAAGTAGCAGAACTATTAGCTCAGGATTTCCAAAATACTAGTAGTTCAAATAACTATGATAGAAACTTAAGAACAAAAGATGAAAGGGAAAATGAATTAAATTTTCCGAGCTCTATATCTTGCGAATATAAAGTTCCCTTTAGTAGAAACAAACTAGAAATCCTTCTTGCTGGAAAGAGGCAACAGTAGTGGTACCTGTTTTGAAGGCCGGGAAAAATCCTTACCTTGTAACAAGTTACAGGCCAATTAGTTTGATCTCTTGCATGGCAAAGCTATACGAAAAAATGGTAAGCAAGAGATTAATGTGGCTTCTTGAAAAAGGAGGGTATTTAATAAACTGTCAAGCAGGGCTTGATCGACGGTAGACCGCTTTGTATACCTGCAATATTCAGGTTTCAGAAAACTTTCCTCGATTAATATCTTATTTCCTCGAAACCAGGCGATTTGGAGTTCGGGTATTGATTCCATATCATGCAGTTCAGACAACGTTGGATTTAAATTATCGACAGAAAAAACAAATACATCCAACACAAAAGTTTTGGAACGTTTCTAGGGTTAACTCTCGATCCCACACTTACTTGGAAACATCACGTTAACAACTTAGTTGCACGATGTGAAGCGTCTCTCAATGCGATAAGAGCTTTAGCTGGATGTAGGTGGGGAGCTGTCTCTAACACGATTTTAAGAGCCTATATATCCCTTGTACGATCTAAAATAGATTATGGTTGCGATGCATACTCTTCTGCATCAAAGAGCACATTGAAACCACTAGAATTAATACAGAACGCTGCCATGAGGTATTGTTTAGGGGGATTTTACACTAGCGCGGCTGACCATCTATCTTGCGAATCCGGAATACCTCCGTTAGACTTACACGCACACACAAACTATTAATGTATGCATATAAAATAAAGGCGCAACCTTTTCTTCCTAATCATAAAATTATATTTGGCGGTAATCAAAACCATCAAGAGCAACAGAGACTGCATAAACCTCTCCCATACCTTACAAGGAATGTACTAGAAATTATTAACCAACAAATTCCGCCCATGCTACCTGTAGGACCACTTAAAGTACCACCATGGTAAATACCTAATATCGAAATATACACTGACTTAACCAAATATCTGAAAGGAAACACTTCTCCATACTCTTATCATATCGAGTTCAAGAAAATATTATACATTGATGGCTCTAAATCTAAAGAGGGAGTAGGGTGCGCGTTTTCAATAGACAATGAATAGAACAGGTGGTGTCTAGCTACACATTCATCCGTACATAGCGCAGAATTATACGCAATATGACAAGCCCTTCGCTGCACCGAATTATCAACGGATAAAAAGCAAATTATTGTAGCTTGTATGAAAATGTAAACTTTCACCATTATCACATCACACATAATAAAATACTCATCTTTTTTGGGTTTTTTAATGGTGTATTTTAAATTATAGAATCTAAACGTTTCGATAACACTTACCGTTATCTTCGTTACTCATTCCAGCTACCATACAGCATCTGAACGAGTTGGGTTGTACAGTTAAATTTAGCTGGTTCCCCAGCCATATAAACATTGAAAGGAACGAAAGTGCTGATAAAGCTGCACGTAAAGCAACAGAAGAAGCTCAAAACGAAAACCCCGAAAAAGTAGAACTAGAATACTATCATAACGTAACAACCTCTTTGAAAACGAAATTAAGGAGCGTATGGCAACAAAACTGGACAGAAACCCATAACACCTTAAGACACATCAAACCTACGATTGAAAAATGGAACATATCGCCTGATGTAACTAGAAAAGAAGTAGTGTTACATACAGAATTAGAATAGGGCACACCGCTTAGTACCCTTAACTATGGAACACATTCTTTGCTCTTGCATAGCATATACCACGATCCGTAACCTCTACTCGACTTCGAATACACTAGCTAGTAATCTGAATCAGATTAACAATATATGAAACACATTAGGATATATAAAAGCGATAGTGATCTTTTATAAAACGCAATCCCCAATAATAGCACTAAAGATCCTAGCAATCGATGTGCTATAGAAACTTAAACAAACAAAAAAATAAGCCGCCTCGGTGGTGGAATGGTTAGAGTGTAGGTCCTGTGGCAATACGATGATTGACACGTTAAAGACCCCTTACCAAAGGTGGAATTCCTTTAGTAGGTCAAAATTTTAGTAACGTGTAGTGCTACCACCATTAGTAGTTGATGTGGATCCTGTGGATTCCTGACATTTCCGTTTGTATCTAGATCTCGGCACTTTCAAATTTAAAACAAAAACACAAAAATAACAATATTACTTTAATCAAGGCGCACAAAGGTAACTGTAACGTAATTTTAGTTCAGCTACTGCTCGTTTAAATAAATTTATTAAGAATAACTTAAACATTAAATCTAGTTTTAGTGTTAAGAACTCCGTTGAGCTTATTAATAGAATTAAACATATTAAAATAGGCAGTAGTAGAAAATTAATTAGTGATGATATTGTCAACCTATTTCCTAATGTTCCCATCGAAGAAACTAAAAGTATTTTTAAAGACATGTTACACAACATCAATATTAACGTTGAATTCAAAGATGAGCTTTTTTCGTTGTTGGATACCAGGGTAGGTCTTAATTTTTTCAAATTTAGGGACAAAATGTATTTAAAAAAAGAAGGTTTAATGATGGCTTATCTCCCCTTCTCTATGATATCTTCTTAGAACACTTAGAGGAAAAATTTTTACTCGAAAACGCCACGTACAAAAAGAATGGGGTCCGTTGGACCCGCTAAGTTGATGATATCTTCTGTGTTTTTAAAGGCAATGATAGTAAGCTAAACAATTTTTTCACATATATCAACAGTTGGCACGAAAATATAAAATTCACTAAAAAAATGGAGAATAATAGCTCTATTCCATTTCTTGATGTTTACATTACTAAGGTTAACGGGTATTTGGAATTTCAGGTATTTAGAAAAAATACTCACTTAGACAACCTTATACCCTATCACAGCAACTCACCACATAGCTTCTGCCATGCAGCCATTCATGCGTACGTACAAAGATTATGCACCTTTAATTTAAATCACACTGATTTTTGAGTGGAAAAGAATATCATGTACCAATCATCTTAGAATAATGGATACAGTGGAAAAACGGTTGATAAGATCATAAACAAAACCATAAGCAAAATAAAACTCAAAGAACTAACCTCTTTGCAAAGTATACATGAAGAGAATAAATATTATGTTATGCCACCGTACTATGGTTTTATTTCACAGTAAATTGCTAAGTTTTTAAAAAAATTAAACATTCAGGTGGCGTTTAAAGCGCCTTACAATATAAATATAATATAATACAATATAAATTTGTGTACCTACAAAGACAAGCTAGAAAAAAATCATCTCTCTAGCATTTATAAATTGAATTGTGAAAATTATGATTCTACTTATATAGGTGTGACTACAAGCAATACAATAGTAGAGGAACACAATCATCAAAGTAAAAACAACAGCAGAGGGACACAGTTTTCTCATTTCGCTGAGCACATACTAAACAGTGGCCCTGAATTTAACATAGACAGTGTATAAATACCGGATAAGGCACTTAATAATAATAACCTCATTAAACTAAAAGAAAAATTCCACATTAAATCCTATCTTAAGAGAGGGTCCAACCTACTTAATAATGTAATTAGTCAATCGCCTGTGATACTATATCTAGTCATCTATAGTAGCAACAACGACCAGCCTTAGTTCTGAAGCGTATATTTTTTTAATTTTAATGGTCCAAATTTTTAACTTGTTTTTTTATTTATTGGTTTGTTAATATATCTTACACTTGGATTTTCCATTAGTGTCATTTGTCCTTGTGAGAATATCGATGTTTAATTCGTTATTTTGAATGTGTTCATATAGTCGTTAACCGCAGAACCAAAATTTTTGGACCATTTTATGTATATTTTGTCGTAAGTAGGTAATAATAACTTGTATATGTAGTGTTTATACTTATAATTGTAGCTTCCCTGATGATGATTGTATAATTAATTGGAAGAATGAAACGCACACACACACACACACACACACACACACACACACACACACACACACCGATACGTACTATTTGTGATTGGTTAGTGCTTTTAAAAAAGGTACAATCTTTTATGCACTTATATATACTACTTACCACTAACGATATAACTCGTACACATTATTAGCTATTTGTTAGTACTTATTCGCCCTCCATAGATTAAATCATCATAACTATCCGGTTCGTTTTTCGCGAGTACTTTTCCTTTCTAAGCAAGTAGTGCTTATTCGTGATTTTTTTGCTTTATAGCTTTTATTATTAGCACAACCTCAGTTCTTGGTTGGTGCTTTATTAACGTCATAAATTTTTCTTCAACATGACCATTTTGCATTATCACAACTATTTGTCTTTGTGGTCTGTTAGTGCTTGTGGTTCCTAAACAAATTTATTCTCTAGTACAATGTTGACATCTTATTTTTTTATTATTACTGTTATTATTATTGTTTTTTGAATAGCATCGGCTACTGAGGTCATTAGCTAGATTATCGCAGATCATTAAATAGACTACTTGTTCTGAGAAGCATTATTATTTGGTTTATCGCACTCATATTATCCTCAAATATTCTGTCAAATCTTCTTTGCATATTTAATACACCTGTAATTCTTTCATACTTGGGACACTCTAGGGTTATCTGAGAAATGGATACATAGACATCACACGCTTTACATTTTGAGGGTCCTGCAGAAGACCCCTTCTCTCCTTGCCAGCCCACTGACATTTTTCCACGGTGAAACGTGTTTTTTAATTCGTTGCGGTTGTATGTTATGAATCCCCATTTGTCTCCCACAACTATGTAGTTTTGACTTAATATGGTTCCTAAAGTCTTCAGATCTTACAGGGACATCGTTTGATCCGTCAGTCATAATTTCTCTTCGTGCTGCCAAATCTGCAGCTTCGTTACGTATGACGTATCCCGGTGTCCACACTATCAATATTGATTTATTTATTTTTTCAGATGGTTCAACTGTGATTCATATTAATCAATGGATCATTTGCTGTGTTAGTGTTTCCTATAGCTCTCATAGCGCAGATGGAATCAGAGCATATTAGGCAGAGTTTTGCAGTGCTATAGTTAATGTAAAGCGAAGCTTGCCAAAGGGTATATAATTCGGCTGTGTAAACGCTTGAAATAGAGTTTAATGTCCAACAACTATGACTCTGTCCTTCTATAAAGATTGCACTTCTAACTCAATTTCCTGTTGTCGATCCGTCAGTGAAAGCAATTAATTCGTAGAGGTAATCTCTTACTAAGTTAGTAAAGTTATTTTGATAAATGGATGTACATGTATAAGTTTTAAGGTACGTATTCAAATCAAATCGAAATATGTGGTGTAGTCTAGGGTGGATATTCAGTAAATAATAGTGAAAATATGGGTGGATTTCAATACCTAATTAATACTCTAGCAAAGTACAGGTCGTAGGTTCAAATCCTACTCGAGGTAAACTTTGTATTTATGTATTTAATAAAATTAATAATAATTTTTAATTACTTAATTGAGGTGTTTTTTCTAAATCCCGAACGATAGCTGGTCTGGTTATCGTAGGTTTAGCTCTGTATATATCCCTTACATCTGTGTCAAACAATATTTGATTATTAGTATGATGAGGAAGGGTAACAATTTTTGTAACGTAGTTGAGGAGTAATCTAAGCCTTCTATGTGCTACTGAACTGAAGGGATGCTTGTGTCACAATATATGGCTTCTATTGAACTAGTTCTGAAAACACACATTGATGTCCTAAGTCCGCTAATTTGGATTTTAGCAAATTTCTTTTGATGAAACGGGCGCGGAAACGAGTATACCTGAGATCTATTGGTCTATAATGGACGTGTGAAGTTTGAGAAGGATTTCTCTATCTGCATCCCAACTAATACTAGATAGACAATGTACAATAATCATTCCTTTTTTACATTTATGTACTATCATTTGAATATGGTCCGTAAAATAGATCTTGTTATGAAAAATTACGCCCAACGTTCTGATGTGTCGTGAAAAAATTGATATTTTGTTCTTTTATTTTTAGTAGAGAATTATCATGGTTACTCCGAAGTCTGCAACAGTGAATGGCTTGAATGTTTGTTTTCGATATACGGAAACCAGTTCTCTGTCAGATCCATTAATTATTCAATTACATTTTGCATGCATAATGAGGGCATGGACATATAGACAGGCTGATAGAGGAGGTGCTTAAACAGATTCAATTAAGTCATTTAAAGCAAGTAAAAATAGTCTACAGTTTAAAACAGATCCCTGTGGGATACCGTTCTTCATGCATTGAGTTTTGGATATCGTCGTTCCAATTCTAACCATAAATGAGCGATTAGAGAACAAACTTTGAATTATTGTTGGTAAGTTTCCTTTTAATCCCGAATTATAGAGTTTTTTAACAATACTAAACCTCCAGGTTAGGTCATATTCCTTTTCCAAGTCAAAGGCGACAGCTATCATACGTTGGCTGCGTAGAAAAATACCTTGAGGTTTTATATATATATATATATATATATATATATATATATATATATATATATATATATATATACGGGGTGGGCCACCACCAACGCGTCGGTCTCTCGCACCCAAACGACTGAATTTTTTCAAAATCTGTTTTGGCGAGAATATGTAAGTCTTCTACGACTACAATCTAAAATTAGTTTGATTTATACAGGGTGATCTACAAACTTGTTACTTATCAAAATTATATTATTTCAAATGGAATACCCTCCTTTTTAATTTTTTTTTTAAATAACGTGAAAAAATAAGGTAGACTTTCATTAGAGTTCCCTATACCTAAACCTTACAGTTTCCGAAATATTTAACATTTTTTGAAAATGTTGGGTTGTCAAAAAATTCAAGTATTTTTCGTTTCAGAAAAGATGGGACAACCTAATCTAGGTCATCGTAATAAGGATATTTGGAAGTACGTATTCTGTTGTTTATTGTTTCAAATCATAATTTATAAAATACAAAGAATAACGCGTAAAGTTAACAAACCTAAAAGTTAAATATCTTTCTTATTTTAAATACAACGCCCAAGAAATTTTTATCGGAATGGAATAGTCTTTTGACAATAGTTCGAACTGTATCAGGGTTCCCTATACCTAACTAAAATACTTTTCGAGAAATTAGTGTATTTGTTACATTTTTAGAAATTATGCCATTAACTCATATCGATCAGTTAGAATTCTGTGATTTACAAAGGTTACAAATGTGTTAAACGGTTTTTGGTTTATTAAGGTTATTAAGGTTATACGGTTGCTGGTCTTGAAAAAGACCGTTTTACATTATGCACCGAGAGCCTACTGCTGGATTTGTCACTACAGTAAATGTTCAAACTGATGACCCTCTTCTTGAATGCATAGTCTAATTCTTTCTTCCAAATTTTGTCTGACTTTTCTTAACATATCTGGAGTAATTGTGTCCACCGCATTTCTAATTCTCTTTCATATTGTCTGCAGTAGTAGCAGGAATATTGTAAACAATATTTTTAATATAGCTCCATAAAAAGTAATCCATTGGGGTAAGACAAGGCGATCTTGGTGGCCAATGACATGGTCTGTTCCTTCTAATCCATTTATTAACAAATTTCCTAGTTAAATAATTTCTAACTTTACGATCAAAGTGTGCCGGTGCCCCATCTAATTGTAGCCACATATTCTCTCTAATGCTCAACGACCATTGAAAAAGTATGGTCCAATTACCTGATCTCCAATAATTCCTGCACATACGTTTATGCTCCAACGATTTTGGCGGTCAACAGTATTAAAAGCATGATGCCTATTATCGGTATCATAATAGTGAAAATTATGTCTATTTACCAAACCGTTGTTGTGAAATGTTGATTCATCAGTAAACAAAACGAAATTTAAAAAATCTTGTTGATCCCCTATTTTTTCAGTTGTCCACAAACAGAAATCTATTCGTTGTTGAAAGCCATTGCCATACAAATTTTGATGAATTTCTATGTGATAAGCATGAAATTTGTGTTTTTTGAGAACTCTTCTCACACTTCCTCTACTTAAATCTGTTTGTCTAGCAATTACTCTAGTACTAGTGTGGGAATTTTCAGCGATAGATGCTAATACTAAAAACTCACTATCTTCATTGCCAGTTATCGGTTTACTTTTATTAGGTTTTGGATAGGCAGTGTTACCTGTGGCTCGAAATGTTTGTAAAAACCTTTCAAAAGCTCTCGTATCAGGATGGTTGCGATCAGGGTACATTTGGGCATGAAGCCAAAAGACAATTTTCATGGAATTCTCCTATGGTCAACACCATATCCACTCTTTCTTGCACTGAATATTTCATTGTAATAATAGTTATAAACACTGTCGTATTTTGAAATACGTCAATATGACAGAAATTTTTATAAATCAAAGAATTCTAACTGATCGACATGAGTTAATGGCGTAATTTCTAAAAATGTAACAAATACACTAATTTCTCGAAAAGTATTGAAGTTAGGTATAGGGAACCCTAATACAGTTCGAACTATTGTCAAAGTCTATTCCATTCCGATAAAAATTTCTTGGGCGTTGTATTTAAAATAACAAAGATATTTAACTTTGAAGTTTGTTAACTTTACGCGTTATTCTTTGTATTTTATAAATTATGATTTGAAACAATAAACAACAGAATACGTACTTCCAAATATCCTTATTACGATGACCTAGATTAGATTGTCTCATCTTTTCTGAATCGAAAAATACTTGAATTTTTTGACAACCCTACATTTTCAAAAAATGTTAAATATTTCGGAAACTGTAAGGTTTAGGTATAGCGAACTCTAATGAAAGTCTACCTTATTTTTACACCTTATTTAAAAAAAAAGGAGGGTATTCCATTTAAAATAATATAACTTTGGTAAGTAACAAGTTTGTAGATCACCCTGTATAAATCAAACTAATTTTAGATTGTAGTTCAAGAAGGCTTACACATTCTCGCCCAAACAAATTTTGAAGAAATTCACTCGTTTGGGTGCTAGAGACCGACGCGTTGGTGGTGGCCCACCTGTGTATATATATATATATATATATATATATATATATATATATATATATATATATATATATATATATATATTTATTCCTTTAATTTTCTCCAGATCTCGGCGAATAGGGCATTCGAAGTAATAGAACTTGCATATCCCTCTCACGTCCTATTTTCGCTTGCGATGATGGTTTTGTATGATATTGCACGTGATTTTTTAAAAGCGATGAGATTCTCCTCAGTGGGACAACTTTTAAATTTGTATAAAGCTTTCTTTTTACACAAAATTGCCTCTTTCACCAGGGAACGTTGATGGTTTAACAGTTTCTGTGGTCTGTCCAAAGTTAACTCTCTTCCTGCTGATTTCATGATGTTATTTGTGCATTAACAGAAAGGGTGTCGTCAATATTCCAATTAAATTATGAAAGTATATGTTGCATTTATTAGCTTTAATAGGTACTTCAATTTGGATAGCCACTGTTTGCGTTGTATTTAATTTAGTTTCTCATACAGAAATGTTATTATTTACGTATATTGAAACTCCTCCCCTTGCTTGATTACTCGTGGTATAGTTCTTGCTAAAGTTTTGATAACCTTTAAGTTGAAACTTTTCTTCACCTTTTAAACGAGTCCCTTGGAGATATGCAAACAAGGATTATATTTGACTATCTTCAGGGAACAGCAATGTAATTTTAACTAACTGAGGGTGGTATTAATATATGTATATATGTAGATATATATATATATATATATATATATATATATATATATATATATATATATATATAATTGGTACATATTTTCAAGAATAATGAAAATAGTTTAAACACAAAAAAAAAGACATTGATAAAATTAGTAACATATATTCTTGGCTAATTTTAAGCAAATAAAATTAAAAATTTTAAATTCATAAAAAATTTTTTAGACAAAATTATTAATATATAAATATATATTTTTACCTTAGTTGTCAATTTACATAAAATTATCTAGTTACTTTATATCAATTCTGACTAATCAAATTTCCAATTTTCAAATAAATTTTAAATACTTATATTTATATTATATAAAAACATCTATTATTTCCCAAAACCATCATAGTTATTACTTTGAATTATATAATTACCAGGATCACTTTAAACAACGGTATGTGTATTTTATATTGTAACCCAATATTATTGTTTTTATTTTTATTACTAGTTTCACTGATGACGACAGAGTTTCTGTTGAAATATATTTGAATAAAACGTTAGTGTTGTGATTACTTTATCCTAGTGCCCTTGCAAAATATCTTACATTATATATATATATATATATATATATATATATATATATATATATATATATATATGATAAAGATCCAGCTTAACTTTACTAAAATTTATGTAATTCATTTTTTTAATTGCCCTACAGTAATTAAGATAGGTACAGTTGTTAATAATTAAAACCCATTACAAAAGATTGCGCGATATTGCACCATAAATAATTAATTTCTATCCCCTCCGACGTAGAAGTTAAAAAGCATAAAATGCTATTACGTCCGAGAACCCTCAGCCAATCACAGCCAGAGGACCCCTGCATAGAAGCCGGATCCACCCACCGCGAATCAGTTATAAAGCCGCGGCGCTACCGGAAGAGGACAACTTCCCGTTGCTTCGCTTCGCGACTACTTTTCTGTTACTGCTGGTTGAGTTACGCTAGGGTTAACAGCACGTAAGTTTTATTGCAGCACGTTTCTAAAACATTACACCAGACACCTAGAGAAACTACGGGCTGCAGAGCCTGAAGTGATCTAACCGTTCCAGTACACACACTCTAGAAGTATACGCTGGGCTGTATAGCCTGAAGTTACCTTCTGCAACCAGTACACACACTACAAGTAGACGACAGGCTGTAAAGACTGAAGTTGCCTTCGACACACATACACACAAACCAGGACGTTGCTACTTCGGGCTAACGCCCAGAAGTATTCGCTCAAATTCTAACGCTCCCCCAGGTAGAACCCTTGATATAGCAGCCGACGGGCTTGGACCCAGAATCTTAGCAAGGGCTCTCCATTAACCAGATATTACACATACACTACACATACAATACACCGACCTGATCCTGAGGAGAATAGCAATACAAACAAGCGACGCCTTGACCTAGAGGTAATCTCAATACAAGAAGCCGCATTCATAGAGATCACCCGCGTGATCCTCCAGATATAAAGACGAACCCGTGGTGCGTCTCCGTGATAAATTACAGTAAACGTACTCCTGCGTCTCGCAATCGCATTTAAATCACTTACTTGAAACACCTGCATTCCGTCGGAAATAATTCTCAGAATTGTTCAATTTATTACGCGCAGTCCTAAAAGGTCATGTAAACTCGACTCCGATTAATTCGTTTATAACAATTAATAAAGAAGCAATCTTTAATAGTTATTAACGTAAAAGATCGTGATAAACTCCGTCTTCCCTGTATTTGTTAGTTAGAGTAAGTTTCGCTAGTACGAAAAGGATACTCGTTTAACAAAAATAGACGTTTTGCCTAATAATAAGGAATTAATACATTTATTTTCGGGCATAATTAAATGTTAGATATTCATTTCATTACTGTAAATACGTTCTCCATTAATTAGAAAATCGTGGTTAGTTAGGTTAAATAATTAAACGCGTACGTACAATTTGCATTTAATACCTGTAAATATTAGCCTGTCCTGTATAAAGCATTCCTAGTACTGAGCTCATCCAGCCAGTGTGAAATCCAAATCATGTATAAGAATAGTCATGCGCACCAAGGTTACTTTAAATTATTGATTTTATCGTTGACCTGCTTAAAGACACCAACGCGTTCGTTGCCCCAGCTTATCTAAAATATATAGAATTTTACATAGCGCCACCTGAACAAAACCCCGGCTACCGTGTACAGGGCAGGCCTGAGCAGTCGTAACAGACAAAATTAAATTGTCATTAGTAGGATTTTTGGGTCACAACACACCAACCATTGAACCACAATAATTTATATTTCCACAGAAACGGCTCAGGAGCCAGTGAGAACCACTACCGTCCACGGGAGACCAGCCAAACGGGCGCTGCTAACCAGGACATCCCGAGGCACACCCAATCAGATTTGTTTTGTTATACTATTGTAATTTTTCGTTATATTAATGTTATTTCCTGTAGGTTAGGTTATCTTAGATTTATAAAACAATAGGTAATATACGTTTAAAATAGTTTTGTTGTATTATTCAAAGAGTACAGTGTTGAGCGCCACGATACGAACCACCCCGTATTGTTGACAAGACCCGATTTGAGCTAGACCGAGGTAAATTAAATTGAACCCTTTTAAATTTAATTATTGTAAAGAAAGAGGCGTTACATAAAATGGCACCCTAACGCTGGGGCTTACACAAATAACGTAAAGCGAAGCACTGAACACATTGAATAATTCCTGTTACAGATTTTACCAGGAGGACATTGGCAACCGAGCTGCAAATATAGTAATTAATTCATTTCCAGATACACTAATAGTTCTGCTACAGAATGAGTCTACCAAGGAACACGGAAGACACCGACACCAGAGTAGGATGGATTTACCACCTAAAGAAAGAAGAATTAGCCGAAGAAACCAGAAAATATAAATTGGAGACCGGAGGAAATCTAGAAGCACTTAGAGCTCGACTAATAAAATATCTACGTACAGGAGAAGGCCAGATAACCGTTCCCGCACCAGAAATTATAAGACCTGCCGCACCAATACCGCAATTACCTGCTGTAGAAAATACAGACACCACCGGAACCAGACGCGCCGATATTTGCAATAGAATACGCAAATGGGGTGTGAAATACGACGGTATAAGCGACCCAATTTCTTTCCTAGAAAGAATAAAAGAGTTGCAAACCTGTTACACTATCGCCGATCACGACCTTCTACTAGCACTCCCGGAACTATCAAAAGAAAACACCCTGTTGTGGTATCGAAACAATCATCGATCCTGGACGACCTGGCAAGATTTTATTTCAAGTTTTAAAGTACAATTTTTACCACCGCGATATCAATTTCAATTAGAAGAGGAAATCCGGAACCGTATACAAAAGCCGCGAGAAAAGGTAGCTGAATGTGTTACAGCGATGCTTACATTAACCCGCCGTGATGGAAGTATGTCCGGAGAAGCCCAGCTACAACGAGTTTACGACAACCTGAGAGTAGAATATAAATACTACATCCGCCAGCGAGATTTTACTAACCTGACCGAACTTCTCGAATTGGCCACACAGTTTGAAATGTTACCTCTTCGTACACATTCACTGTCACCCAGTCCTAGCCGTCCGAAAGTCCAGTTTAGTGGTTTAACTCCGACAATGGAAACGCAACCAGCACGATCCCGAGAAGGTAACAAAAGCCCTGAAGGGACGACACCAGCAACCACCCAGTATAACCGTGCAGATGTCTGCTGGAGATGTGGATATACCGGCCATATCAAAGAGAAGTGCAGAGGCTCTTTTAAAGTTTTCTGTTCCAGGTGTGGAAAAGAAGATATATTATCTCGCGACTACCCCTGTCCGCGGTCGGGAAACTTCTTGCGCCGGTAAGGAAAAACCAGGAACCTTTAATTACCCCGGCCTCAAAACCTGGAGATAAGACACCCGCACAGGAGTGGACTGTTGGCTACAGACTGTGAAAGCCTTCAGTACTGGAAAAACAGACCGCTGGTCGCCTCGCCTCTCTGATGACCGATTATTTCTCCGGATGGTGATATTTAAAACCACCGTACACGCATTGATTGACATCGGCGCGTCAAGAACCTACATCGGAGAAAAGGTAAAGAACCTGTTGACAAATAACCAAGTATATCCATGCACGTTACACACCGCGACCGTACGCCTGGCCGATAGTTCCCTTGCCGTGGATTATACATCATTCCTGCCGAATTCGAGCAGCAAATAGTGCAGCTCCCTGGATACTACATGCCCCAGTTATCTACTGAAATAGTACTCGGGTTAGATTTCCTCGAACACCTGCACGCTACGTTACACTTACACACGAAACAGCTAGAAATTGCCGGCACCCGCATCCAATTTCAAGAATCCGCAAATGGAGGAATAAGTGGAATTCATGGACCTGACGAAGACCGGCTCACCCTGCTTAATACGTTCCTAGAAGAAGTACTACCCCGGTTCCACCAGACACCAGGCAAAGCTAGAGGCGTTGCCCACCAGATTACACTGACACCTAATGCCAGACCCATTAAGCGACGCTAGTATCCCCGAAATCCGGTCATGCAAGGGATAATAAACAAAGAAGTGGATAGGGTTTGCGGAGGATATTATCGAACCGTCCCATAGCCCCTGGAGCTCCCCGGTAGTATTAGTTAAGAAACCCGCTGGTGCCTATCGAGTTTGCATGGACTACCGAAAAGTCAATCAGGTCACCGTCAAAGACGCCTACCCGCTACCCTATATTCAGGGGATCCTAGATCAATTACGAGGAGCGAGCTATATAAGCACGCTGGACCTGAAACAAGAATACTGGCAAATCCCGATGGAAAAAGAGAGCAAGCCTATCACCGCTTTCACCGTGCCTGGAAGAGGGCTATTCCAGTTTAAAGTTCTGTCGTTTGAACTCCACTCTGCGCCCGCTACGTTCCAACGTTTTCTAGATACTATAATCGGTCCTGAAATGGTTGGGCGAGCGTTCGTGTATTTAGATGACATTATCGTCCTGGGAAATACGTTCCAACAACACTTATCCAATCTCCGGGAAGTATTCAAGAGACTACGAAACAATGGTCTACAGTTAGAACAAGATAAATGCCGATTCTGTCAAACTCAACTCAACTACCTGGGTCACCTGATCACATCACAAGGAATTCTCCCCGATCCGGAAAAAATTAGCGCTATAACCCAGATACCGCCTCCCCGTACCGTGAAGCAACTACGCCAATTTCTAGGACTCGCGTCATGGTATCGGAAATATGTTAGTGGCTTCGCGCAATTAAGCCAACCCCTCACCCCATTATTGAAAAGGAACGCTAAATACCACTGGACGGAGAAGCAAGAGAATGCTTTCGCCGCGATCAAAGAAGCCTTGACTACCCCTCCGGTACTAGCCTGTCCAGATTTTACCCTGCATTTTGTGCTACAAACGGACGCTAGAACTTCAGGAATTGGATCGGTTCTGACCCAAGGGCAGACCCCCCAACGAACAAGTAATCGCGTATATCATCAGAGCACTGAACCCCGCAGAGAAAAACTATTCCACTATTGAGCAGGAATGCCTGGCCGTAGTATGGGCGATTAAAAAATTGAAGAGTTATTTAGAAGGCTATAACTTTACCGTCCTCACGGATCATAGAAGTCTTAAATGGCTTCGTACACTAGAAAAACCTACGTGGCGATTAGCCAGATAGATAGTGCAATTACAACAATTCGATTTCCAAGTTGAATACCGTAAGGAACGTTAACCACGTCGCCGATGCTCTATCTCGTCTCCACGAGGTCCCCGAGTCCTGTCCTGAAATATGTCCGCTAGAGGTAGAAGAAGTAGAAGAAGCCACCTGTCCCTGACATCAACACCTGATTCAACAAACCCGAGACCAAGCTGAACAGCACCCGCGCTACAAAATAGAAGGTGGACAATTATACCGATCGTTCCCGAACCCGACGCCTGAAAAAGAAATCGGGTGTCACACCAGCTGGAAGGTATGCGTACCACAAGCTAAGCGACGAATGTCATGATGCAGCGACTGCAGGACACCTAGGGATTACCAAGACACTTTGCCGTATTTATAGAAATTACTACTGGCCCAACATAAAACAGGAGGCTAGGGTTAACAGCACGTAGGTTTTATTGCACTACGTTTCTAAAACATTACACCAGACACCTAGAGAAACGACGGGCTGCAGAGCTTGAAGTGATCTAACCGTTCGAGTACACACACACTCTAGAAGTATACGCCGGGCTGTATAGCCCGAAGTTACCTTCTGCAACCAGTACACACACTAGAAGTAGACGACAGGCTGTAAAGATTGAAGTTGCCTTCGACACACACACACAAACCAGGACGTTGCTACTTCGAGCTAACGCCCAGAAGTATTCGCTCAAATTCTAACGCTCCCCCAGGTAGAACCCTTGATATAGCAGCCGACGGGCTTGGACCCAGAATCTTAGCAAGGGCTCTCCATTAACCAGATATTACACATACACTACACATACAATACACCGACCTGATCCTGAGGAGAATAGCAATACAAACAAGCGACGCCTTGACCTAGAGGTAATCTCAATACCAGAAGCCGCATTCGTAGAGATCACCCGCGTGATCCTCCAGATATAAAGACGAACCCGTGGTGCGTCTACGTGACAAATTACAGTAAACGTACTCCTGCGTCTCGCAATCTCATTCAAATCATTTACTTGAAACACCTGCATTCCGTCGGAAACAATTCTCAGAATTGTTCAATTTATTACGCGCAGTCCTAAAAGGTCGTGTAAACTCGACTCCGATTAATTCGTTTATAAGTTTCGCTAATACGAAAAGGATACGCGTTTAACAAAAATAGACGTTTTGCCCAATAATAAGGAATTAATACATTTATTTTCGGGCATAATTAAATGTTAGATATTCATTTCATTACTAATACGTTCTCCATTAATTAGAAAATCCTGGTTAGTTAGGTTAAATAATTAAACGCGTACGTACAATTTGCATTTAATACCTGTAAATAGTAACCTGTCCTGTATAAAGCATTCCCAGTACTGAGCTCATCCAGCCAGTGTGAAAGCCAAATCACGTATAAGAATAGTCATGCGCACCAAGGTTACTTTAAATTATTGATTTGCTCGTTAACCTGCTTAAAGACACCAACGCGTTCGTTGCCCCAGCTTATCTAAAATATATAGAATTTTACATAGCGCCACCTGGACAAAACCCCGGCTACCGTGTACAGGGCAGGCCTGAGCAGTCGTAACAGACAAAATTAAATTGTCATTGGTAGGATTTTTGGGTCATAACACACCAACCATTGAACCACAATAATTTATATTTCCACAGAAACGGCTCAGGATCCAGAGAGAACCACCACCGTCCACGGGAAACCAGCCAAATGGGCGCTTCTAACCAGGACATCCCGAGGCACACCCAATCAGATTTGTTTTGTCATACTATTGTAATTTTTCGTTATATTAATGTTATTTCCTGTAGGTTAGGTTATCTTAGATTTATAAAACAATAGGTAATACACGTTTGTTGTATTATTCAAAGAGTACAGTGTTGAGCGCCACGATACGAACCACCCCCGTCTTGTTGACAAGACCCGATTTGAGCTAGACCGAGGTAAATTAAATTGAACCCTTTCAAATTTAATTATTGTAAAGAAAGAGGCGTTACATAAATGGCGCCTATATATATATATATATATATATATATATATATATATATATATATATATATATATATATATATATATATATATATACAGGGTGTTTGGTACATCGATGCAAAGATTTAAAGGGTGATAGAATACGTGATTTTGAGCCGATTTAAGCAAACATACCCATATACCAAGTGTTGCCGTTTTTGAGATAATGCTTTTTTTAAACTATTTAAACTAAATAATGAAGGGCTATTTTAGAATGCGCCTAGGGGGTATTTTGGTAATTAAATTCAATTTTTCCAATTTGTGAAAATTTTTTTCTAAATCTATTCATGCTATCTTAAAGACCATTGCCCAAAGAAGTTTTACTGAAATTGGAAAAAAAAAATAACGAAAGATTTTAGACTAAATCCACGTTTGAATTTTAGTGATTGCTTTTTTACAAATTAAAACTTTCATGTTTAAGAAGTTCTAGGCAAGAACCAAAGACAGTTTAGGCTTTTCTGATAAAATAATATGAACAATCACTTCATGAGGAATAAAAAAACTTAGTATAAGTTTGCGATAAGACGGCTTATTACGCTTGTACACTTCGATATTTGCAGAAAAGCACGGTAAAATCAAGAAATATTAAAAGTGGCATTATTTCAAAAACGGTAACACTTGGTATATAAGTATGTTTACTTAAATCGACTCAAAATCACCTATTATATCACCCCTTTAAATATTTGCATCGATGTACCAAACACCCTGTATATATATGGTGGGTGTCTGCTTCGTGGACGGGGGAGTGCTCCGTAACATTTAGAGATATCAAAACCAATTTTGGTGTGGTAATACAAGATCATTGGACCTACATTCTAAAAATATTTAGGTATATACAGGGTGATTGAAAAAAATATGCCAATCCAAACATGTGCTTTTTAATGGAACACACTGTATATTTTTGTATTTTTTGGAATCACTGTTACATTTAGAATAAAAGCATAGAAATTTGTATTTTTATCACTAACCGTTCTGCAGATATCGTCACTTAGTACCAAAATAGAGTTAAATTTGGAACCACGATGCGAGCGTTGTCACCACGATTTTGTAAATCTGTTTGTACCACCGACTATTAATAATAGTCTACTCACAAACAAACTCGGAAATTTTTCGAAAACATGTAAAACTATGCAGAATGATTAACTTACGCGAAATGTAATTTTTCTCAATTTTTTCAAATGCAACACCCTGTATATTTTTTCACATTTCGATTCCCCGTCAAAAGTAGATACTAATTGAAAATAAGTTTCATACCCATCAGACGGACCCTTCTTGAGATACTGACGCTTTTACGTAAAAATATTTTAAGACACAAATTTACTATGACAATAGAATTCAACAAAACAAATCAGGTAGACTCGTAATAAAGGGGAACAGTTGCATCTATTGTTTTGACGTTTGTATAATCTTTAAAATATTGTTCCATTAGTTTGTGTGTTTTTGGATTGTCGTTTTGTAAAAATGAATTTTTCCAAAGAAGAAATGGTCGATATGATCTTTATTTACGGTGAAGCTCAAAGAAATGCTTTGCTGGCTACCCGTTTGTACTGTGAACGATACCCATAGTGAAGGCAGAAGCGGAAAAAATCGTTTATGAATGTAGCTGAGACTGGAAGTGTGTATTATCCCAAGCGCACAAAAACAAGCCCAAATGAAGAAACTTAGTTTCAACTTGTGGAATTTCCTATAGCAAATCCGCAAATTAGTACCAGAGAGCTAAGTACACACCTAGACCTAAAGAGAAATACAGTTCGCAGCTCTATTAAAAAAACAAATTGCATCCTTATCATATCGCGCAACATCAAGCTTTAAGTGAAATAAATTTTCAAAATGGTCAATCTTTCTGACAATGGGTAACTACTAAAGTAAATGAAGAACCCAATTTTGTTAATAACATTCTATTTACGGATGAGGCAACTTTTCACAATAATGGCAATATTAATACACATAACTATCATCACTATTCAGATACTAATCCACACATGTTAGGAGTTGTTGGTCACCAGCAACGATGGTCAGTTAATGTGTGGGGTGGTATAATCAATTTTAATGTGGTTGGTGCCTTTTTCTTTGATGTGAGTCTTGCTGGAGAAAGATATTTACAGTTTTCGGAAAATGAGCTTTTAGAAAATATCGAGGTAGATAATATTCGTACGATGTGATGTCAACTGGATGGCGCCCCTCCAAACTATGCAATCAACGTTAGGCAATATCTCAATATAAATTATCCGATGAGGTGGATAGGACGAGGTGGTGTGCAAAACTGGCCAGTCAGATCACCGGATGTTACGCCCCATGATTTCTTCCTTTGGCATGATCAGCATTTTGAACCTTTAATTTGAATTTATGGTTGCATTCGTTTATGTTTATTTGTTCAACCTATTTTTAGATGTGGAGGATTATTTTATTGTTTAGTTATTGAATAAGTTTCGCGTAAGTTAATCATTCTGTATAGTTTTACATGTTTTCGAAACATTTCCCAGTTTTGTTTGTTAGTAGACTACTATTAATAGCCGGTGGTATAAGCAGATTTACAAAATCGTGGTGATAACGCTCGCATCGTGGTTCCAAAGTTAACTCTATTTTGGTTCTAAAGTGACGATACCTGCAGAACGGTTAGTGATAAAGATTCAAATATCTACACTTCTATTCTAAATGTAACAGTGAATCCAAAAATGCAAAAAATATACAGGGTGTTCCATTAAAAAACAAAGGTTTGGGTTGGCATATTTTTGGCAATCACCCTGTATATACCTAAATATTTTTATAATGTAGGTCCAATGATGGTGTATTATCACACCAAAATTGGTTTTGATATCTCTAATAGTTAAGGAGAAATCCCCTACCCTGTATATTCATTAAATTATGTTTATGTGATAATTTATCTAGTGTATATATTTATATTTATATGTGTACATATATTTATATAATTATATTCATTTATATATTTATTCATATATGTTTACTCTTGAGTATATATTTATTTATACACGTGTGGACCTGAACAGACTAAATTTGGTCTATCGTGCTAAAGCACTCGGGAACACTTAGGAGGATAGATAAAGGGATAATGAATTGCCAATGGATGCCTATGAACAGCTACCTTAAATTTTCTCATATCATAAGTGAGAGGAAAGCAGGAACTAGGGAGATTATTCCAGAGTTTAGAAGCCGTGTAGAAAAATGTGGATTGCGCCCGTTTGATGTGAATGAGCGAACCGAGTGTTTCTCGCAAAGATAGCCCCAGATGGTATCAAAGAATATAATTCAGCAGCACAACAGCCACTGTAATAACGATAATACAAAGAAAGAACTGAAACCACCCTTCTATGCTCAAGGGACTGTATGTATTTATTATATCTGTGCGTATGTTATCTACTGTTTAGGTATCCTTTTTTTGTCATTTTTTAAAAATATTTATGCAATTTAATCTACATGTCAAATTAATAATATTGTCAAACTTTAAATCTGACGTTATATGCCTCCAAGAAACAAATATAAAAACTATAGACATCTTAACGTTACCCTCATACCAAAAAATCTGTAAAAATCGGTACAACCCCCAAAAAGCCATTGGCGGAGTAGCAATCTTAACAAAACATACAATTGACGCTGAAGAATTCTCCCTGCAAAAAATCTCGAAGCTGTGGCCGTAAAACTTCACGATACAAGAGACATATACATCTATAACCTATATCTTCCACCTGGAAAAGGACTAGACCAACATGATCTAAGTAATCTTATAAACCAAATTCCTCAACCCAGAATCATAGTTGGTGACTTTAATGCCCACAAATATCCATGGGGTTCGAAATTCCAAAACGCTAAAGGCAAAGTTGTAGAGCAAGCAGTAGTACAGATGAATCTTGCCATCTTAAATAACGGCAAACCCACCAGATTCAATATGCAAACCGAAGATTCTTCCTGTATTGATCTTTCCATCTGTGAACCTTCAATGACACCATCATTAACCTGGGAGAGGCTCTACTACACCTATACCAGTGATTATTTTTCCAAAATTATCCACAACTCCATCAACAATAACAAAAATCATTCCTGCCCCAAGTGGAAACTCCAACAAGCAAATTGGACCCTATACTTTGCACAAATTGAGGAAAATATGAAACTTTGCACAATCTCACCTAACATCGATGAAACAGTTAATTAGGTTAGAAAAGTTATTCAACAAGCAGCAAGTATATCGATCTCCGAAACAACGTTAATTAAGCAACATTGTCCCGTTCCATAGTGGAATAATGATTGTAGTAGCGCTATTGAAGCAAGTAAAAAAGGCTAGGTATGATTTTTGATCAATTTCTGACTGGAAACCACACATTCATAATCTTATCCTTACGAGTCAAAATAAACTTAATCTTCTAAAATCATTGGGTAGCAAAGATTGGGGTGCTGATCAGTACACCTTGCCTACAATGTATCGGACACTCCTCAGATCAAACCTCGATTATGGTTCAACAGTCTACACAACGACAGCAGTATCCATAATGCAGCCCTACGAACAATAACAGAAGCTTTCTCGACAACTCCAGCGGACAGTGGGTATCGGCAAACCATCACTAGAAGATAGAAGAGTGTACCTAAGTCTAAATCACGCAGCCAAGATCTACTACAGTACCTCCAAAATATCCTAAACTTTTTGACAACTCGAACATCCCAAAACCGTTCTATGCACGATCCCAAACTATACAAAAAACTCGATAATTATTCCCAATGTACTTCCTTAAAGAACCTAGCCGTATCCCAACTTGGCAAATGTATTACTTCCCTTAGTGCTTTCGATAAACATTCTTGCAATAAAATTCATACACTATTCAACAAGAATATAAAAAAGTGATCCTTGTTTGGATTCCAGCACATACGGAAATACTAGGTAACGAAGAAGCAGACAACTACGCCAAAAAAGCTGCTATAAGTGAAAGTGCCGAGCCTGCTCATTTCCAGTGAGTTCCGATGTAAAAACAGTGATCAAAACTACAGTGTACAGTGCGTTAGAAAATAAATGTAAGCTATGTCGACCAAATCAAACGAGATAAAGAGGCCATTAAACCTTGGACCTCACTACCAAAATACCCACGCGACCAAATACTTTAACACAGTTACGTCTGAGCCACACACGATTGACGCTTAGTTATTTGCTGGCTAAAAGTCCTGAGCCACACTGCACATACTGTAACAACAACAAACTAAGTGTAAAACACCAACTTACTGAATGTCAAACTCTACATGCAAAACGACAAGCAACCAATCTCACCTCTCAAGTACCTCAGCTACTGGGTTCGGCATATAATAACGAGAATTTTTCAAATATTTAAATTCATTGAACTCTGTATAAGTTATCACCACTGTAAACAAATGTTGCTGTAAATGTAAACTCAATGTCGCTAATGACCTTTGTAGTCGAAGCGTTATTTCAATAAAAAGAAACTCTAAAATTTGATACAAACGAAAATATTTTGCAGTGGAACTGTAGTGGGTTAAAATTAAATTACTGTAACTTTAAGATGATGTTAGTCAAATATAATCCTTTCTGTGCGTGTCTCCAAGAGACTCATATAAAAGGTGAAGAAAGGTTTCAACTTAACGGTTATCAAAACTTCAAATAATCGAGCAAGGGGAGGAGTTTCAATATACGTAAATAATAAGATTCCTGTAAGAGAAACTAAATTGAACATAACGAAAGCAGTGGCTATCCAAATTAAAGTACCAATTAAAGCTACTAAATGTAATATACACTCTTCATAATTTAATTGGAATGTTGACGACACCGTTTCTGTTAATTGAGGATATTAACGCGCGCTCTACAGGATGGGGTTGGGTTCAATTACCACAGACCGACGAGATGCCATATTAGAAGAGATTATGGAAAGCAACCCATTTGTGTTACTAAATACCGGCGCCTCTACTCACTCTAATGGGAAATCAAATAATTTTACAGCCACTAGTCACTCAATTCACAAACAACATCATGAAAGCTGCAGAACGATGTATACTACAAACCACAGAAACGGTTAAGCCATCAAGCGTTCCCCGGTGAACTACAAAAGTGACGGAGGCACTTTTACGTAAAAAGTTTTAAACGAATTTAAAAGATGTTCCACTGCGGAAAATCTCATCGATTTTAAAAAATCATGTGCAATATCACGCAAAACCATCACCGCAGGCAAACAAAGGTCGTGGGAAGGATATGCTGAGTTCTGGAGAATATATATAAAAATCTCCAAAGAAGCCAACATATGATAGCTGTCGCCTTTGACTTGGAAAAGGGATATGACCTAACCTGGAGGTTTAGTATTATTAAAAAAGTCTATGATTCGGGATTAAAAGGAAACTTACCAACAATAATTCAAAGTTTCTTGCCTAATCGCTCATTTATGGTTAGAACTGGAACGACGATCTCCAAAACTCAATGCATGGATAACGGTATCCCACAGTGATCTGTTTTAAGCTGTACGCTATTTTTACTTGCTGTAAATGACTTAATTTAATCTGCTTAACCATCACTTTCAGCCTGTCTATATGTCCATACCCTCATTATGCATGCAAAATTCCATTCAAGCCATTAACTGTTGCAGACTTCGGAGTAACCATGATAATCCTCTACTAAAAATAAAAGGACAAAATATCAATTTTTCCACGACACATCAGAATGTTGGGCGTAATTCTCGATAATAAATTCTATTTTACGGACCATATTCAAATGATAGTAGATTAATTTAAAAAAAGAATGAGCATTATACATTGTCTATCTAGTATTAGTTGGGGTGCAGATACAGAAATTAAATACTGACATTCCACCCATACCTTCACTATTATTTGCTGAATATTCACCCTGTACTACACCACGTATTCTGGTTTGATTGGAATACGTACCTTAAAACTCTAAGATCTACGAATTAACTGCTTCCACTGACGGATCGACAACATAAAATGGAGTTGGAAGTGTAATCTTTGTAGAAGGACAGGGTCATAGTTGAACATTAAACTCTATTTCAAGCGTTTTCACAGCCGAATTATATGCACTTTGGCAAGCTCCCCTTTACATTAACCAGAGCACTGCAAAACTCTACCTAATATGCACTGATTCGATCTGCGTTATGAGAGCTATAGAAAGCACTAAAACAGCAAATGATCCATTAATTAATAGGAATAAATCACTGTTGAACTATCTGAAAAAGTAAATAAATCAATAGTGATAGAGTGGACACCGAGATACCTTGGCATACAGGGTAACAAAGCTGCAGATTTAGCGGCACGAAGAGAAACTATGACTTACGTGTCAAACGATGTTTCTGTAAGACCTGAAGACTTTAGGAGCCAGACTAAGTCAAAACTGTGTAGTTGTGGGATACAGCATAGGGAATTCTTAACACGCAACCGCAATGAATTAAAACAGACGTTGCACCGTGGAAAAATGTCAGTGGGCTGACAAGGAGAGAATGGGTCGTTCTTCTGCAAGACCGTCAAAATGTAAAGCGTGTGATCTCCATGTATCCATTCCTTACATAATCCTAGAGTGTCCTAAGTTTGAAAGAATTACAGGTGAATTAGATACGCAAAGAACATTTGACAGAATATTTGAGGATAATATGAGTGCGATAAACCAAATAATAAAATATCTCACAAGTAATCTATTTAAAGATCTGCGATATGCAAGCTAATGGCTTCAGTAGCCGATGCTATTCAAAAAACAATAGTAATAACAGTAATAATAAAAAAATAAGATGCCAGCGTTGTACTGGTGAATACATTTTTTTAGGAACCACAAGCACTAACAGACCACAAAGACAAATAGTTGTGATAATGCAAAATGATCATGTTGAAGGAAAACTTATGACGTTAATAAAGCACTAACCAAGAACTGAGGTTGTGCTAATGAAAGCTATGAAGCAAAAAAATCACGAATAAGCACTACTTTCTTAGAAAGACAGCTAAAGACAAATAGTTGTGATAATGCAAAATGATCATGTTGAAGAAAAACTTATGACGTTAATAAAGCACTAACCAAGAACTGAGGTTGTGCTAATGAAAGCTATGAAGCAAAAAAATCACGAATAAGCACTACTTTCTTAGAAAGACAACTACTCGCGAAACACGAAACGGATAGTTATGATGATTTAATCTATGGAGCGTAAATAAGTGCTAACAATTAGCTAATAACGTGTACGAGTTATATCGTTAGTGGTAAGTAGTATATGTAAGTGCATAAAAAGTTGTAGCTTTTTTAAAAGCACTAACCAATCACTAATAATAAGTATCGGTTTCGTATCTGGTGTTCTCACTAACATTATCAACTCTGTAAATAGGAGTCTGCCTATTAGGAAAAGGATCATACTAATCCACGCTATAAAGTACTAACAAGCAACTACAAAATGTATTATTCTCATAGTTAATCCCTTTTAAGTTAGAATTAAGAACCACCATTACACAAAACAATGTTTTTTTCTTACACGAACAAACACTAACAAAAACTGAAAAGTATATTTGTAATGATACAATCTATAAAACACAAACAAGCGCTAATTAATTAGGGTAAGTAAGTAACAGCACACCAGAGGGCGTTGCTTCTGATACAGGAATAATTTTCTTAAAAGAAATTTTAAGAAATTATCAAGAAATGACCAAGAAATAACAATGAGTAACTAGTGCTTTCGCTAGCACTGCCAATTCTGCATATTGGAACCTCTTCTTGTTAGAAAAAGAAAGTTGTGCCAATTCAAGCACACACTTCTAACAAGCATTAATAATGTTAGAGTAAGCATCTACCACTGCACAAAAAACTACTTTTATTCTTAGAAAGCGCATATGCTAACAAAATAAAAAGGATGTAGTTGTGGTGACGCGCAAATGATCATTACCTAGTAATCTCTATCTATCTTATTGTAAATCCTACTGATTAGTGTAAGTAGGCGACATTGTACAAGGGGTAGCAATTTTTTAAAGAATGACACTATCAACATTGGCTATAGGAGAATTTGCTACTAGGAAAAGAAATGCAAGTTATAATGCACTTACAATGAGTAAATTGGGGTTCCCGTAATTGGTAATTACAAATAGAGTAGGAAGCAAGAATTGCACCAGAGAATAATTTTTTCTTAGGAAATAGAAGCACAAACAAAATATAAAAAGCGTGCGTAAAGTGTTAACTAGTAATCAGTAATATGTACCGATCTCGTCGTACGTGCTTTTAAATAGAGCAAGCTGGAATCACTTCTTTTTAAAGAATGGTCTTGCTAAAGTAAACTTTTAAGTACTAATAGACACTAAGCAATCAGGAGTAATGTGCTCCGCCCCCGTTGGAAGTGCTTTCACTAACGTTATCAACTTCTAATGTAGGAGTCCTTGCTTGCCAGAAGGTCGCCCCACTGCAAGCTAGCACAGCCTAACATGCACTAATAATGTGCGTTGTTCGTGAGGGTTGCGTACATTGGAGCGCTGTTGTCTAGTACTGGTCTAATGTAGGTTTTGTAAGTGGCTTGTAAAGTCTTCGGGTGGCAGCCTCTCACGTTTCCGCGGAGGGCTTTGACCATGTTGACTCAGTTACGTACGGGTTTTCTTTACGTCGTGGTTCCAGTTATAGGTTTTGTTAAAAGTTACTGCAAGGTATGTTATTTCATCTTGTGTTTGTAGTGGGACTTGTCGTAGTTGTAAATTAATGCCGTCAGTGCGTTTCTTAGGTTGTCTTGTTTGGAATGGGTAACGGAAAAGTATAGTCTGTATTGATAGTAATTCTCCATTGGTTCGCCCAGTTGGAGAAATGTTGGAGTTGTTGGGTATTATTCGGTTGGCAATCTCACTTCTCTGGTTAACTGCTCAGAAGGCAGTGTCATCTGGGAATTGAGCTACCGAGACTTTGGGGTTGGTGCTTCTGGGTATGTCATGTGAGTATATCAGGTGTAGTATGGGAGCTAGGGCAAAACCTTTCGGGACGCCCGCTGACGGTGAAAATGGCTTGGACGTAAAGGCTCCCACTTTTGTTTTCACAGACCTGTCTGTGAGGTATGAAAGAAGGAGATGAGTCCTGCACGCCAAACCTTGTCGAAAGTTTTTTTCTATGGTTTAGTGCTTTAGCAGTTTCTGTGTGGAGTTTGACTAGGAAGGCCTTGGTGTGTCCGGTTGGGTTGGAATCCGTACTGCCTGCCGAGGATACGTTTGTTGGCTTCGAGATGATATCTTAGCGTGCGGGATATAAAGCACAAATAGCAATAACCATCGTTAGCGGTTTTAGCCATGGTGAGAGACCAGCACAGCACAAAAGAGTCACTGCAAAAGAGGTGTCCTTTTTTTAGATAGAGTTATTGGCGTTGATGCAACCTGTACACCACAGCCAAGCACTAACAAAAATTATAACCTGTGTCAAATGCTAGGTCACTTAAATAGGCCATGAAGTTAGCACAGCGGAAGGAAGTGTTGATACAAGCTATAATTCAATGAAGAAAAACTGGCAATGTGTATCCATCGTTAGTACTTTCAATTACGCTACAAAACGAGTACTTCACAAGGAAATAAACTTGCCACAATGTAATAACCATTTTGATCTTGAAACACTAGCGATGCATTAATAGTGAGTTATCCCCGTTAGTATTCTTAGTTAGAGTACGAAGTCTGTAGAGCAGAAGAGAGTCTGATACACACCGAAATAGATGGATGTTTTGAAGGATAAGCACCATCAAGCCCTATCGAAACATTAATATGCATTACCGAATTAGTGCATTTATTTGGGATAGGTAGCCACCACTGAGCGAGAGCCTGCCTTTTTTATACGTAAGGGTGGTCGCAGCAATATAAGCAGTAAACCATTAATCAGTTCTATTAATGTGAACTTAGTTTGTTATTAATACTTCTAATGATCGTCCTTGTTAGACAAGGAAGAGATTATGAATTGAATATAATGGAGTGAAAACTACAATCATAAAAGGTAGAAGTGAACGGAATTAAACGATACGCATTCTGTATTTTAAACGATAATGAAATTTATGTAGGTCAAACTCCAGGGGTATTTAAAACATTAGAATTATGTATCTTTCAATACAACAGAACATTGTGTATTCAAAGATTTGTGACCCATGGATTTTTATGCGCCGTTATTGCTCGTAAATGCACGCATTGCACAAAAATAGAAAAATCCATCTATCTTAAATTTCTGTTAAAGTCGTCGAGGAATGACTAATAAAGGCATTAGATTTTCTATCTATGAAAGAAAATAAAATGTTATGTGCTTTTTTTATGTAAATATAAAGATTTATAGCTATGATCAAGAATGTGCAACATTGTTTAGTAATTCGAAAATAAGGTCGCTGGAAAAGATCAATATCTTTAATTTTTATCATATACGTAACGGTGCAGTTTAATAAATCTTTTTTGTTTTAGTTTTTTGTTTTGGGTGGATGATGGTTAAGAAAAATAATGATTAGAAAACGTCGGTGAAGAGTTTTAAGTGCATAGCGTATAGAAACGTGCACTATACGGACGCAGTAATGCCGCGTTCGCGTCAGTCGGAATTTGCGCGCCGCGTGAATCAAACGCATTGCGGACACTCTCCTATTTTCTATCGTGTTTTGAAACTTTTTTCCAAAATTTATAATTGAGGATAATATCGATTTGCGACAAATTTAAACCGCGATTACCTTTCATTTTATTAAAAATTTTATAATGTTCGGTATTAGTGACAGTGAGATAATTAAATAAGGACTGTAAGACTTTTGAAATATTTTTTTGTGATAAAAAGTGTAGTTTTTGTGTGCGAAAATACTCACAGGAAAAGTGTGAACTTAGTGTAAAGTTATAAACCTTACACTCATATTATTGTTTACAAGTCAGCCAAAGAATGGATAAGACAAATCTAAGTATATTAAATTTTTCAAAATTTGTGTATAACCATTGACAGTTAAATATCGAGGAAAATGCGGAAAAATTCCGTCCCGTATTTTATAATCGATGCGGCGAAATGGTTACTTCAGAAATTAATTAAAAACAAGCTACTAGATAGTAATCCGCCAATTTTTCGAAGATAATAATCGCTAGATTTCGTAGTAAATAGAAAGTACCTAATTATCATTACCTTAAATTAAATACAGCAAACTTTTCCAATAATTACAATTTAACCGTCCAAAATACAAAATAAAAAGCAGGACACCCATCTTGCTCGAAATTGATCGAGAAAACTTTGCCAAAAATCTAGAGTGCTGTGACCAAGAAAGATGGCCGTCTGTAAATTTGTATGCAATAAAAAGCAAAACAGTTTTAGAAAAAAAATTTTCGCCATCCCCTGGCTGTGGCTGTTATTAACTTCCTTTAATTCTTTATTGGTATATGGTGAAAAAATACGTCACCATCATCGTGGTAATGATGATGGAGATTACTATAGGGCACAATTGGAGAAAAGTTCAATTGATGATGCAACAGAATCACCACTTTTAAGTTGTCCGAATTGTTTTTATAAAACAAATAGAGAATTAAAATCACAAACTGATGGTATCAGATTAGAAGCGATTAAAAGACAAATTTTGTCTAAACTTGGTTTAAGACACAAACCAAATATTACGCATAGTCTTCCTAGAGAACTTATATTGGAAACAATTTCCAGAGCTGATGATGGTGAAGTGTTTTCTTCTAACTTTAATCTAGATGAGGATGATATTTCAACAACAAGCGCTCGAACTTCGCATATAGATAACGTCGATGTCGATGACTTTTATGGAAGGACGTCCGAAATTATCTCATTTGGTGAAGGTAAAAGCTTTGAAAACATTTTTAATTTATTGTTTTAAAATTAGATTTATTGGTTCACGTTATTTCTGAAACTTCGCATAAATTAACTCCACGTACTAGAGTAAAGCTTCTCAAGTCTATTACGTGATGTATAATAACATCGATTCAACGTCAAAATTAGTAAGATAAAACAAATTCTAAATCTTATTTTAAATATTGATGGTGCGAATTTTATCTTACATGCTAATATGTGTAAATCAACCTTTACGGAAGTGATTTAATTATAGCTTAAAACGCTTAACGTACGTGCATAAAATCATGAAATTGTAAATACTTTGATTTTTGGAAAAATTATAGGATCTTGAACTTGATAACAAAAACTGTGTGTATAAATAAAAATTAGCTTTCCAAATGTAAAAATGAAATTTTTTTAGTCTAACCTCAAATCCTTAAGAATTGAACAATCGCTAGCTTTAAAAAAAAAAAACTGTACTTTTAGTAAATTCAAGTTTATCCTTTCAATAATTAGGATTGAGGACTGATTCGAAATAAGTTTTTGTCAAATATCGTCATACAATTGACAATAACTAAAAAATGCGCATTACTAACCACGTTAAATTTTTGGAAGTCTCTCCAGTTGCAGCACCTAAATCAACACTTGATAATTTTGCGTCACTGCAATTCATGTAAAATTCATTCCTAAATCTGAATAATTCAATGTGTATGATAAATGTGGCTTGTTATAAATAACAAAACATTTTTTTAACAAAACTTTCATTTATCTCTGCACTTTGAAAATGTGTAATTAATGTAAATTAAAGAAATTTTAATTTGCAGCAATTTTAATTTTTAAAACAATTATTATTATTAAGTTTGTTATAAACATAGATAAAAGTACCTCTTGATTAAATTTAAAGAATTCTAAATTTATGCAGTATAAGCACATTTAAATTAATGTAATTGAAATTGAATTTTGTTGAATGTATAAGCGTTACCTACAAACTGTAATTTTAAGTTTACCGTAGACGTTGCGCATTTTTTTTCCAAAACTGTTTTGATATCAAAGGGCATTGAATCTAAATGCTAATTTCTCATTCCAACTTAAATTACTACAATTCCAACTATTTAGTACACACTCTGAAGTGTAAACAGACCTTAATAGGTAGGTGAGACACAAATCAAAGAAAATGAGAAAATATCGGGTTTTGATTTATGTAAGTATTTCTGTAGGATTAATAAATAGTCTTCATTGCTCTTTTCTGAAGAGCGTAACATAACGTAACAAAACTCTGACAGTAAAGATTTGCATAATCTAACCTCAAATTCCTGTGCAATTGTGGATTAATTTCAATTTCAAAATATACGTTAAAGTAATTACGTTTCACTCCCTCTTATTGTTATTGCTTGTGCATATTAGTACACATTCGCCCACCTTACGTTATCTTGCTTATTACGTTTCAATATCTCTAAAGTCACTGCAAATCCCTTGATACATTCTAGTTTATAGAAATGAAAATTGTTAAAAATCTTAATTGGAAATAGCATTGCTTTAGTGTACGAGATGAAGGAGAAAAGCTCCTGGTCTGGTATAGAGATGGCGCTCCTAGCAATGCCATTTTGTTTCTAATAGTCGTACACGTGTCCGCATAACTTTAATTAAATCTCACCTGGATCTGTCAAACAGCTTTCTTCATATAAATTTTTAAAGGAGGCGTACTGTGTGTATCTCGTTGAAATCAAAAAATAGTAATATTGTGTCGCTATAAAATTATTTTGAACAGTCTATCGTGAACAAAGTTGGTAGTGGTTTACAAGCAGCCTGCTGCTACATTATCTTAAAGATAAACAGTATGAAATAGCTAAACCTAAAGAAATAGTAGGGTACATTTAACACCACGAATGAAATGCAATGGTATAGGAGTAACATAAAGTCTGTATAACGTATACTTGTGTATGACTCATTCTGAAAATTATACGGATTAAGATTTAGGCAACGTCTGCTATGAAACGGTGTTTTTTGTTAATGTGGTCACCGGTAGATGTCGCCAATTTCGCTCCCTTTAGAAACTGTCATTAAAAACCGGGTCAACTCAATTAATGGTATCGAAAGGTATTTATATTCATGTGTGTGTTGAAGAAGTGTTAAAATTGAAAAAATGCTGTATTATAATTGCATTTGGATTTGCTGTAACATAACCTACCTCTTGTGTAAGTAACGAGTAACAATAATACCTTTAATAATTAAATTATATTTTAGATCGAAAGTCGAAATTCGAAGATGCCAAATTGGAACATTTTCAATGTACAGGGGTATCCCATTTTCGGCACTTTTGCGGGTTATTAGTTTTGAAGATAGAGGGTTGCCGTTTTCGCGACAGTGTGCTACTTTCTTGTGAATTAAATACAGCGCCAACAAAATTTTCATAACCCTTTTGGTTTCTGACATACAGAGTGGAAATAAAAAGTATTTCTTTTGAGGCACCCCTCGTATCTCAGTTATCTTAACTTATCGAAGAAGTTAAAATGTATTCTTATAGATTTTTTCCGTAGAATCCACTGGTGTAGTAAGTTCTTTCTAACTCCTTCCGTTTTTTTAGTTGGGAAGCAAACGTATGTTCTTTTAAATGGAATACCCTGTATACTATTTCTTGTATTTATTAGGCATAATGTGGGCTTTCCAAAAATATTTCATTGTACAAAATTATTTTCCAAAGAAAGCTCAGAATTTAAGATTTTCTAAAATTTGCCGTTGTGCCGAATTTTTAGATCGTAGGCTATGTTTGGGTGCAGCCAAAGAAACAACAAACATAACATTTTCTTTTTAATAGTAGTGCTACAATCACACCATGTGTAAATTACGCATGCTTTAACTAAAATAATACAATCATTTCTGGAACGATCCAATCTCAGAAGTTCACCGTTATATATGAATACCCCACATAGTTGCAGTAACAATGTGAATAATAATTTAACATTGTGTTGTTGATGCTGTCAAAATAGTGATTGTGGTAGAAGTAAAAAGAAAAATGAAGAGAAACAAGGTGAAGGTCATTCTTCTCCTAACACTCACTGGTCATCATTTCAACATAAAGATGATTTATCTGAAGTGTATAAACAAGCAGCTAATGAATACTTAACCCATTGTGTTTATTATAAACTATCGAACGACACCCATCATGTAAAACATATGGAAATTGGTTACAGTATACACCTCAAACTTGCACGAGTAGTGCGCATGGTGCGTGGCAACTGTAATAAAAGTAATAATGTGGTGTTGGACATGAAAAAATTGAATGAACTTCTTAGATGGCATTCATATCTGGAATTACAATTTTTCCGATCCCAAGAAGTTGAAAATAAAATTGATTGGTCCAATGAAAACGAAGAAGATATAATCTATGATCAACATTATGAATCCCTATCTAACAATCTTGGTATTTGTTACAATTGGGAATTGATTAAAGGGTATGACAGAATTTTGAAATCTGTCATGATTCAAAACTATAACTGCTGTTCTTCCACATTCAACGCCCATAGTGTAAAGAACTATTCAATTTAAAGGATATAACAAGCTGTAGGTTGGAATTTCTTAAATGTTTCAATCTGGTGTGTTTCCATGAAAAGTTCATACAAGTTGTTGACTACCGTCGTTTTCGCGAGAAAGAGTTCGGTGGTAGCGATGTTGACATTTATAAAGACATTGAAGATGTTATAAATGCTAAGTATAATATTAATTCACATAACACTGTATGTTTAATGGAAATATTGTATTATCGTCCTGTTTATCTAGTGTATAGCGTTTACTAAATAAAGGAATATTAATAACTATGGTTTGTGTTTGTGATTTCGATTTAGGAATAAATACCCTGCTTTATCCATCTAGATCTAGATAAACAAAGTTAGGTAAGAAGCGAAAGTGTGCAGGTGGTTTAGTGAATACTCTAATCAATAAACTTCCGGTTAATTTGCATTTACCTGGTTTCCAGTATTGTGGTCCTGGTACAAATTTAGGAAAACGACTCGCACGCGGTGACAATGGAATTAATTAATTAAATGCTGAGTGAAAACTTCATGATATCAGTTACAGAGGTTACAGATATTTAGAAAGTAGATATAAAGCAGACCAAATATTTGGAAGAAAAAACTTTGGAACGATTTGAATCATCAGGCGCAACGTTAGGTGAATGAACTGCAGCTTTAGCAGTCAGTACCACCATGAAAGAGAAAATTAGGAATGGGGTGTAAACATCGCTAAAAAATTTAACCATAAGGGAAATTTCACAGACACAATAAAGTCAGCGGTTTCATCGGCAAAACGTGTGGTAAAAAGTGTAGAAATAAAAATATTAAAGTTCCTAGAGTAATTCCCTTACCTAAACAAGGAGGGTTTTTACCGTTTCTTATTCCGTTATTCGCAGAATTATTATCAATCGGTGCTTAAGCTAGCGGTACATTGGGGATTGCTAAAGCAGTCTATGAGGCTAAAAATGCCAAAAAATTGTAAGAAGAGACATCGTGCCATAATAGCATGATGAAATAGATCGCTATAGGTTCCTTGAATAAGAAAGCCAACGCCCTTTATCTAAAACCATACAAATCTGGTGGTGGTGCCTTACTCTTAAAACCTTTTCCAATAAACTGAATAAATATTGATTTAAATGACTATAGGGATACTTTTATGAGAGATAGCTTGCCTAAATCATGGAAAAATGGATCTGCAAATTATTAACTTAGATAGCCAATGCTGGCCAGGTACGCATTGGGTTTGCTACAAAAAGCGAGGTATTACGATAGTTTCGGTAATCTTCGACCACCAATCAAAGTGATTAACTACTTTCGGGGATGAAATTTATTATAATTACAACCAAGATCAAGAATTTAATACTATTATTTGCGGACACCTATTCCTACAATTTTTATGTAAATAATCGATACAACCTCACATTTTCTCAGTGATTTCAATAATATTCAGTTTGGAAGGTGCTGGTAACACAACTTGCTACAAATCCATCTTATTTGTAAGTGATTAATATTCCACACGGTGCATATGAGTTAGATGAAATTAGTGATTATCCAAAATCTAAAATACCCACAGAAAGGTTTATCATTGGAGCAAACAACAGTATTCTTAAATGTGAAGTAAACAGTTCATTTGGGATTGATTTTACTAAAGAAAATAGCATTAGTCGCATGCTAGGGTTTAAGTCTAAAATATTAGAACCAAATATTTTGCAGTCGTCTGCGTAAGACATCTAATTACTTAAACACACTAATCTACACGTAGAGTGCAACATTATAAAAGGATTTTATTGAAACGGGAAACCTGAAAAAGTAGTATATGAGATTGATGTTTTGGTTCCACCAGGTTCTCGTCTAGAGAAAACTCCCAGCAATACTCCATATTTAGAAGTAAACACAGACGTAACTAGTAATATAAAAATTAACTTGAATAATCAAAAGGTTGACTTCATGGACTGGTGAATGTGAACCATTCACAGTACGCCTGAACTAAAAGCACAAGGGAATAAGAATTAATCAAGAACCAACTCCATCTTTCAAAAATTCATATAAAAGACATCATCCCTACAGTAAGTCCTTCATTGCGGTTAACATCTGCAGAGAAGTACCATTTAACCGCTATTGGTTTAAAAGTTCTGTGACAATGGCGAATCCGTGAATGTCTTCCAAAACGTACAGTTTGATGGTACTATAATTAAATCAGATATTAACATTTATCTTCCGTATGGATCTTGTAAATATGAACCTTCTGTAGAAATGCGCATCTTAATTCAAAGTCACGGCTACCTACGAAAGTTTTCTGTACATAGAAGGTAAGCTTCAATGAATTATCTGCTTTAAAATAAGCAACCTCAGACATATGGCGAATAAAAACGTCAACGCAATTGCAAAAACCACGTTGGATAATTGTTGCATTCCAACAAGGTAAAAGGAACACAAAGTCGGCAAGGACAGGAAATGTTGATCACAGCATTGGAACCCTTAAAGTACATCTAAATTCTGAGTATCACCCATATAAAGCAATGCATTTGAACACCAGTGCTAACCAGTACACACCTGCCTATCGCAATTTTTTTGAAAGTACGATGTGATTACTATGGTGAAGATGATAAAGATGCATTATTCAACTATTCCGAATTCAAGTCATTCCCAGTATTTGTAATGACTGCTCTAAACAAAATAAATCTTTAAAAAATTCAACAGCAGATTTCAAATTAGAAATGGAATCTCTAACATCTTTCGATAATGGAATAGTTGTCTATGGTCTTATTCTCCATGACGCTATTGTGTAGTACAGCCCTCTAACTGGAAAAGTGAAAAAATTATAATTACTGTAAATACACTCTGTGCCTACTACATAAATAGAAACGTAATTATTATTTTAGTTGTATTTCATCCACCACCAAAGATGAAAGTAGTTCCTCACAAACAATCATTGTTAGAATTAGCTCTGGTAATAATGTTTTTGCACGATCTGTTGTTTCCGACTGTTTACCATGCCCGTTTCCATGACGGTAAGTGGCATTTACTGGTTTGTCAACAACTTACCGTTCAGCGAACGGTAAATGATTTACTTACCGTTTGCTGAACGGTAAATAAGTTTAATCGAAAATTTTCAATATAAGTTATTTAATAATAATAATATCTACGGATACTCTACAAATTATTTACTAATATTAAAATTAATAGTACAGCTCGTTAAATTATTTAGACAAAATTCACTTGTTTGTGTTTGTGCGGCCTTTGCGTTGCTAATTGAGACTGGTGTAGAGTTTAAATCTTGTATTGTTACAACATTGTTGTGTAAAATCTTTTCAGCAAGTTCTATCTTGTTTTGAAGAGAATCCTTTACATATCTCTATGCTACTGTCGAGGAACGTCAACCACCATGGCGTTTTAATCCAAGAACATCAACACCACTATTAGCCAAAAGGGTCATTGAAGTCCTCCTAAATGAATGACTGGTATACTTCTCGGGATTGGCTAAATTACAAAATTTAGCAATTTTAAACGGCTAGCCTCCGATTGTTCTTTTTTCCACTACTTTACCACCATTTCTTGAAAATTCGGTATTTTTTTTCATACCGTATTTGGATTTTTCTGGTATTATGGACGAACATCCTTCTTGCCATGCTTGTTCTATTTCATCCATTTCACTTTCACCACTCTCAGTCACAACTCAATAATATCAAATACTATCAATCAAAATCAATATTTAAAGTGACAGCAGAGCTATCTATTTACTAAACGTTGCGTCATAATAATCATCATAACAACCATGCATGTGCTACTCGAAAAATGATAAATCGAGAATTTGAATGAAAAAGTAGTATTCCTGTTATTTCATTAATTAATTATTATTGATCCCGATCGTGCAAAAAACGTTACAAGCATGTCGAACGTTAAGGGGTACCGATCTCTGACAATTGTCTTCGATCGGTAAACTACCCTTACCGTTCTCCATACTTAATATACTATTTTACTGTTTTCCATATAGTTTGATAACATTTAATACTACTACTCATAAATCTGAAAGAGTCAATAAATCTAAACTTAATTTTAGTGCCTTCTATTACTTTCATGAAAGAGATATATCTTTCTTTGTTTATAGGCAGCGGTGAAATCACACCGGCAACAGTAAGCCATTCTCTAATGATGAAGTGTGAATCGTAACCTGATAAATTATGAAATACAACTGGTAGAATGTGCGAGTCTTTATAGCTTAGGTCACATTTCTGGTGTGCTCATTCCCGAAATGCTTCAGTAAAATGATTATGGTTTATGTTTGGAATGAAACAGAGTATTATTCCCAACGCATGTTAAATTTATGTGCTTTTCTGAAATACGCATAAATTCCAAACGCTACCTTTTCCTGGGATACGAAGTTTTTGAATTGCAGAAACATTTCTGTTTTCGGTAGGCAGCCTGACAGAGCATCGATTAAGTTGATAACAATGAGTTATGTTTTTGTAGAAGGTAATCTGAAGAAAAATGGTTCAAACATCGATAATAAATAAATTTCTTGTGTTCCTTATTCGAGAGTTGTTTAGAAAACAGAGCCGACATATTTTTGTTCATGCGAAATGATAAACATTATTATTTTTTGTATTAATAGCATCAGCAATAGAATCCGCTTAATAATAATTAGCAGAAAGTACTAAAAGATTTATAGGTCCCCTGACACTATTCTGATTTTCACTTAATACAAGTGGTAGTATACCTTTTACCTGAAGGCAAAACAAATTCATGGAGAGGTTGCTCAATTTTTCAAATTGTTTTACATCATCTAGTTGAATGGTAAAGCAAATTAAACCATAATTCAAAACATCTGTAAAATGAGAATAACTGTAAACTCTATCTGAATTATGTTGCACCGGATATAACGCCCAAACCACAGCTCATGGGAAGTAATACTGATCATTTTTAATATTCACTACCGCACGCTTTACTGTTATGAAATAAGGAAGTTTAATGTAAGTCGAAAGGCCACCTCTAAATAGAGCATACCTGTTAATATTCACCTTTAAATGTAAAACTTCAGGTAATGCCCAACTTGAATCCCTTTCGGAAAACTCTAATTTTTGTTGTAATGTATAATAAACATTTTCATTATACCACTCAAATTGGGCGCAATATCATGGGGCGGTAGTGAACTCACTGGTCGAATTAAATCCAAATTGTTTCCTCCATACTGGAGTGTAAGTGGCTGCGGTAAACCTACAACTGTGGTTGCAGGTGTAATGCTACAAAATAATTGCGCGGATTAATAACATATTCACTACATAAAAACAATAAATTAAGTAAGGTATACTTACTCTTCAAAGAATCTTGCAAAATCATCTTCAACATCACTGTCTCGTATCGAAATTATTGGTATATTTTCATCCAAGTGTAACTCAACCGGTTATTTTAGTATTGGTCCCCGCAGTAAAACATCTTGTATGTTTGTTTTCTTATGGAGGGCCAATTTTGATCATTTGCTACATGATGCTATTTTGTATTAGCATGTATGTAGCCACTGAATAATGAAATAGAATTTTAAGATTATATACATGTAAATCTGTTACTGTTAACAAAATTGCTAACAAGTGGAAGTGGTTGGTACGATGAACTGCCCTGTACAAGCAAAGGTTATGAACTCTAATGAATGCACATAATCTAGACATGATAAGGTATTTCGTATGATGTCAGTCAGCAAGGTTAAGTAAATAGATATTCTTGATAAACTCTAATAAATATAATAAACAAAGTGCAATGTATGCGTCGGTCTGAACTGAAGTTCTGGTGAATACCGTTGAAACGAAATCTAAAGGTAATCAACCAAAGCCTGTGTAAGTATTCCTCAATCATAAGTAAGGTGTAAATGTCAATCACCCTACTAGACGTGGGAAAGTATTTCATGTGATATTCTTTGTGTCCCCGTTAAACAGGTAGTATAAAATAAAACATTATTTACGATGTTTATTAAAACTGCTAATGGTTATAGCGTACGTTATTTTAAAGTAAGGAAAACTAACGTTTTATAGTGAGTGAAAATAATTAATTATAGAAATATTTTTTATTTACCTTATTAAAAGAAAAATGGCATTTATATTAAAATAAGTAAAGTTTTTATCTTCATTCAAAATCACTTCCTCCATTGAATAATGAAATAATAATAATTTGTCATTAAAGTGCAATTTTTATGCAATTAAGAAATTAATACATGTATTTCATCCCTTTACAAAATTTACCATGTACGCTAATGGGCTACAATTAAATTGGTAAAGATATTTCAAGGACAAATTCAGTGAATGTTCTGTTCTTTAACAAACACATTAGATAACATAGGATGCAAGATACTGCACATGTTAGTCAACTAATAGCTGTTTGGTATGTTATATATTTAAGATAATTAGTGACTTTGCGTACTAATGTTACTGTACCTCAAACGACGGAAATGTTGACGGAACCTGTTTAACGGTGAGACAAAGTTTACAAGCAAGGTTAATGACAGGTGTTAATAGATAATGTCAGTAAACGCTAGTAAAGATAATAAACTAAGTGCAATGTATGCGTCTGTATGAACTGAAGTTTTTGTAAATACTGTTCCAATGTAATCTACATGTAATAAAGTAAAGCGTGTGAAAGTATTCCGCAATCATAAATAACGGATGTAAATGTCAATCACCCCACTAGACGTGAGAAAGTATTTCATGTGATATCAGCAAGGTTAATGATAGGTATACTTAGAACACAAAACCTTCCCCACAATGTATAAATGTAAATACAATAATATACATTGTGGGGAAGGGTTTGTGTTTTTAAATATACCGTTGAATACCACTACTCCATTTCTAGTTTTAAACATGGAGTCTAATTTAAATAAAAAATTCTCAGTAAACGCCAGTACAAATAATAAACAAAGTGCAATGTATGCGTCTGTCCGAACGGAAGCTCTTGTAAATACTATTGCAACGTAATTTAAAGGTAATGAACTAAAGCGTGTGAAAGTATTCCGCAGGCATGAGTAGCACGTATAAATGTCAATAGCCCTAACAAAGGTCAGTTCATAAAAGTGAAACATGATACCAAATGTTATATATGCATAAACCAAAAATATAGCTTTTGATGTCATTCAAAACATCCAAATAAAAAACTCGAAGAGTTTACGATAGATATCTGTCTCGTGCAAAATTTACTTAGTAACCTTCACAGTTTATGTATTACTTTATGGCTTTGATCTATTTATATCTATAATTATTTTGAAGTCAAATGCAAGTTATAACCTGTTTGTAATATTTGACGTTGAATACAGGTTTATACGACTATGTAACCTGATAAAGAGCAGTTTTATACCAGTCCATATATTGCACTCGTGACAAGAATTTTAATTGTACACCAAAAGTACTCCTATCGTTACTTAAATTATTAATTTTTACATATCAGTTACAATAAATAAAATATTTTCTGCAAGTCTATTACTGCATAATCGGGCAGTGTGTCCTTAAAATTTTTGCATTGTTGGATACAGAATGTTTATTGATTCCTTGAAACAAGTTAAGTTTCACAGTGTTGCGGTATCAACGTCACCATAGTAGCAGTTTGTATCACTTCTAGATCGAATATTCATGATTACTTGACGATAATCCTCCATTATTCCAAATAAGTGGTTCAATGGTATGCATACTGTAAAAGATTTCTCTCCATTTTGCTCAACTAATTCTACTTGTAATTGTTCTTCATTCTTTGGCGACCACCCCAAATGGCTTTATGCTTTGCAATTGCTTGTCGTATAATAAAGATATCCCTTAAGTGTAGATGTTATGCTTTAATTCCTACAAACGTCCACTTTTGGACCACCTAACTCATAACGAATTACTTCGAAAAGAAAGTTGTGGAAATTATTGGTTAAGTTCCATGATTTTTTATCATCTTCCTTTTTGAACTCAAGTTTACCTTCTATGTACAGAAAACGATCGTAGGTAGCGCTAATTAGATCTTGATCATATTTCATATTTAGAGGATCCATACGGCAGATAAATGTGGATATCTGATTTAATTATAGTATCATCAAAATGTACGTTTTGAATTAAATTAATGATTCGGCCATTGTCGCTGAGAACTTTTAAACCAATCTACGTTAAAAAGTATTTCTCGGCAGGTTTTAACGTTGATTAATCCTCACACGCATGTGCTTTTAGTTCTAGGCGTACTGTGAATGGTTCACATTCATCAAAGTCGATTAATTTACCCTTTTGATTAGTCAAGTAAATTTTTATATTATTAGTTATGTTTGTGTTTGCTTCTAAATATTGAGTATTGCTGGGAGTTTTCTCTTGACGATAACCTGGTGGGACTAAAACATCAATCTCATATACTACTTTTGCAGGTTTCCCGTTTCAATAAAATCCTTTTATAATGTTGCACTCTACGTGTAGATTAGTGTGTTTAAGTATTTGGATATCTAACGCAGACGTATGTACAATACTCGGTTTTAATACTTTAGGCTCAAACCCTAGCGTGCGACTAATGCTATTTTCTTTAATAAAATCTATCTCAAATGAACTATTTATCCCACATTTAAGTATATTTTTGTTCGCTCTAACGATAGAGATTTCTGTGAGTATTTTAGATTGTAGATAATCACTAATTTCATCTAACTCATATGCAAATTAGATGGATTTGTTCTAAAACAAAATCTATCGTTGTCTGTATACAGGTTTCTGATGCTGTTGCAACTGTAAAATCCATCCAACCCGATAACGTATTTTTCCCCAAATCAAGATTTATCGGTGGATATAAGTTATATCATCAATACATTTTGAACTGAATGTTATTGGCATAACTCAGAACATTTGGGATTGTACCGATTATTTATATAAAAATTGTAGGCATATGTGTCCACAAATAATGGTATTAAATTCTTGATTTTGGTTGTAATTATAATAAATTTTAAATCACTTCGATTAGTCGTCGATGATGACCGAAACTATAGCAATACCATACCTTTTTACTTCCCGCTTTGGCTATCTAAGTTAATAATTCTAGATTCATTTTTCCATGGCGATTTAGGAATATCTCTCAAAAAAATATCCCTAAATTTCTTTAAATCAATATCTGAGAACGGTCTTTCGGGTAATCTATTCAGTTTATTTTAAGTACAACGCACGACCACCAGATTTATATGGTTTTAGATAAAGTGCGCCGCCGGAGCCCATAGAGATCGATTCCATCATGAGATTATGACGCGACGTCTCTGCTTGATTTTTTTGGCATTTTTACCCTCATTGACTGCTTTAGCAATTAACCGATGCGCCGCTAGCCAAAGCACCGCTTGCTGACATTCCTGCGAATAACGAAATAAGAAATAGTAAAAACCCTCCTTGTTTAGGTAAGGGACACTCTAGAAACTTTAATGATTTTCTTTCCTTCTAAACTTTTTACCATACGTTTTGCCATCGAAAGCGCTGACTTTATCTTGTCTGTGAAAATTCCGTTAGGTTTAATTTTTTTAGCTACTGCTTTTCGTAAATGCAATAAATTTCCAGCATTGCATAACGATTTCTTCTTCAGATTGTATCGACGTTTACACCCCATTCCTAATTTTCTCTTTGCTTTCATGGTGGTACCGTCTGATGATTTAAATCATTCCCAAGTGTTTTCTTCTAAAATTTGATCTGCTTTATGTCTACTTTCTAAATCTCTGTAGTCTCTGTAATTGATATCATGAAGTTTGCACTGAGGATCTAATTGATTAATACCGGGGTCTCTGCGTGCGAGTCGATTATCTAGTCCGCAATATTGGTAACCAGTTAAATGCAATTCAACCGGAAGTTTATTGATTTATTGATTAGAGTATTCACTAAACCACATGCACGCTTTCGCTTCTTCCCTAACGTTGTTTACCTAGATGGATAAAGCAGGATACTTATACCTAAACCGAGATCACAAAAACAAACCATAGTTATTAATATTTCTTTATTTAGTAAATGCTGTACATTAGATAAGCCGGGAGATAATACAATATTTCCATTAAGTCTACAGTGTGACTTAATATTATGCTTAGTATTTGTAACATCTCCAATGTCTTTATAAATGTCATCATCACAATATTCACGAAATTATAATTTATAGTTTTTTACTTCCTTTAAATTGAATAGTTCTTCTACACTGTGAGCATTGAATGTGTAAGAACAGCTGTTGTAGTTTTCAATCATAGTAATTTTCATAATTCTGTCATATCCTTTAATCGATTCCCAATTGTAATAAATACCAAGACTGCTAGATAGGGATTAATAGTGTTGACCATAGATTATATCTTCTTCTTCGTTTGCATTTGACCAATTAATTTTATTTTCAAATTCTTGGGATCGGAAAAATTGTAATTCGACATATGAATGCCATCTTAGAAGTTCATTCCATTCCTTCATGTCTTACACCACATTATTACTTTGAGCAAGGTTGCGACACCCCATACGCACTACCGGTGCAAGGTTGAGGTGTGTACTTTATCCAATTTCCATATGTTTTGTATGATGCGTATCGTTAGATAGTTTATAATAAACACAATCGATTAAGTATACATTAGCTGCTTGTTTATACACTTCCGATAAATCATCATTGAAATGATGACCAGTCAGAATAACCTGCATCTTGTCTCTCTTCATTTTTATTTTTACTACTATTACTACCATCACTATTTTGACGGCACCTGCAGCACAATGTTAAATTATTATTATTTATTTTGTTACTGCAACTATGTAGGGTATCCATATATAACGGTGAACTAAACATTGTTTAAGAAATTATTCTAGTTAAAGCATGCGTAATTTACATATGGTGGGATTGTAGCACTACTATTAAAAACAGTGTTATGTTTGTTGTTTCTCCGGCTTCACCCAAACTACTTATGAACACATCCTTCATGTTTAGTAACCTTTTAAATTCTTCAATTCGAGTTTCTTCTTTGAAATACTCATTAAAGCGCTGAGGTGACACACATTTAAAATCATCCGTTTCCATCACTGCAGGTTCACCTTACTTAGTATTAATTACAGCCACATTCATCACTTTATACTTTTTCGATATCTCGAGGTCACACATTTTTAAAGGGTTTACAATAGTTCGTTTGGTTTAACCCTGCTAATTCCATGTTTGACAATTACAAGTTGCTAACTGACCGATCCTAACCCACATCGCTACGGTTTATATAAGAAAAATGTGCTCTTGATTTGAGTACCTACTAGAACATGTTTCAGCTTGTCAAATACTCACCTTCACCTACTTCTACTTTAGATAACTATTTAGCACATTTATGGACGATTTAACTTTGACCTACTTATTACCATAGGCAACAACCTATCCTTCAGAGGAGCTATATCGAATTTATATTTTCTAATATGATACCCCTACAGATCAATAATCTTTGACCTTGCAAATTCTATTTTTAAATTTAAATTTTGACATTGAAGAGCTTGAAATTTAAATTTCCCGCCAAACGTTGGATCTTGAACTGAGCTAGAACCGGCCCTATATATCTACTGCTCTGCATATATATATATATATATATATATATATATATATATATATATATATATATATATATGCCACCATGATAGTCGGCACATTTGCAGTACCCACATGTAGCACTATAAATCTGAAACAATGAAAGTCGTTATGGAATTCAATCTTTAAAGATTATTGTGACGAAAATTTGTCCTTCATCTGTTGATATTTTCTCCGTGCTTTACTTGCTATTATCGTACAAGCTTTTCTTTTGCGAATCTCGACTGCATATCCACGTCTCATCTAATAAAACGGGCTTGTAAAATGCTTGTTCTTTAATTTAGTAGTTTTTCTCTTAATACGCGTACACGATTGGCGGCATTGTGTGGTTGGTCAAGTAAACCTCTCCTACATTCATTAAATCTAAAGAAAAAACTCGATTTAATAAATTCAAAGTTTCACCTTCGGCTAATTCTTTTTGTAGTGATATTAACGCCATGTGGATACATAGGAAAACAAATGTGAGTTTACCGCTTTTAAACATGTTCTTACGCACATTTTGAATATATTTCATAAATTTTCCTGTTCACAGCGTCTTTCACGTAGTCGTCGACTTCTACAGACCTTCTCTTTGTACGTCTTTTTTGTTTAGCTGGTGATTGTGGAGGTTTATTTCCTTTTTGGGCTTCTTTTACTCGTTTTCTTATAGCTCTAACCGTGTTTATGTTTATCCCACAGACTGCCGAGGATCTCTAAAATTAATAATTTCACGTAGCTTTAATAATGTAGTGAACATTAATTTACCTATCTACATAACAGATTCAAAAGCAATCATTACACCATGGTTATCCCGTTCTTTTTCAAAATAGTTAAGAACATTTATTACAAGCAGTTGCACTTGAGACGCTTGTTTCGTAGCATTTTTAACCTACAAATCTAAAATTCTGTTTCACAAAGATTGCATAAAGTTGTTATTATCTACCGAAAAATCATAACACAGGTAGTTTTAAAAAACATTGTTTTTATTCTCAATAAGTAATATAAACATGAAGGATAATCAAATAAACATCAGACACATAAGTTTCACAGCTATCTTATCTCGTAAAGCGCAACAAACGTTTTAAAGCCGTAGCGCGGGGTAACATACAATCATAGATTCGTATCTGTAACTGTAGGCAAAATATCAGATGAAATGAACTCTTTTCTATAACAAATTCAAACGTAAGCATTGTCATAAGAACTGTTTTATTAGTTTAAATGATAAAAATAAATAACTAGATCGAATCAGTAATCCAAAGTAAAAAAAGGCAAATAAATAGATAAAATAAACAAATAACTAGCTCTAATTTGTAACCGAAATTCTAAGTTAAAGTAATTAATAATTTTTCTTTTATCAAATAAACAACAGCAAGTCCCATTAGGGCACAACCTGATTTAAATAGAAGTACGAAGTTACTGAATAAATTTTTATCGGTTTGAATATTACTAATAAATAAAAATAATAGTAATCAAAATAGTAGAGTTTTGTAACGTGTGAAATGCCACTTTACATAGAAAAGGCGAGTAAATAATATTTAGGGTTGCTATGGCATTGAACTTCTACGAAAAATGCGGTTCCTTTAAAACCCATGCCAGATGATTGTTGAAACTAAAAAATATAAGAGATATGACTATGCATGTCAGATTCGTACATAAGTGGTGAGTTTTAGAACATTTTTTGCTTGTTTTCAAATTTGAAGGTTGATCATTGGCTTATAGTATATTCTTCCTTGACTGCACATTCATAATTTAAGCTAACTATTGCCTTCGTTACTATGTTTGATCTTAATTGTAATTAGTTAACCCTAAAAGTAAACAATTAATCTCGGGAGAGCTAACAGGGCCATTCGTTATTTATTGTGAAACTTACAGGATGGAAACGTAGGTTGTCACGGTTCGGCACAATAATAAAACAGATTTGATAAATAAATATTAAATTAAGTATCAAAGAACTAACCTTAACTCAAAATTCTAAATTAAAAATAATAGAAGCATTTGGTTGCAAATAAGTAACAGCAAGTCCGGTGAGTGACACGAGAGCCAGGAATCGCGTAAGGAGCAATGTGGTTGAAACGTGATGTTATTGAAAGGTACGTAAGTGAATAAATGTATACATCTAGATATTCAAACAGTAAGTATCCATAATAAAATACTTTTGGAGTTTTTTAATGGTGTACTTTAAATTATACAATCTAAACGTTTCGGTAACACTTACAGTTATCTTCGTCAGTAGTAATGTTTGTTAAAAATTGTTAAAGATGTAGTAAACAATTTTGTCAAATTAAAAAAATTAAAACATAAACATAAGCCTGCTATTAATATAACAGCTTGGGAAACATAAAGCCAACTATAAAATTTTTAGTAAAGAATAACTAGGTCATAAAAATTAAATATTATTAAACTGCCTCAAAGATGACAAACCAGAACACTCTCTACGACGAAAGCTAACAATGAAATTTGTCAGCCATAAAACACATTTAACAACATTTAATCGAGTTATGATGTAAGTGTAAAGTTGTGAAAAACTTCAATTTTAAAATGATAGAAGCATTCACAAATCCAAACATTACATCAAATAAAATAACCCAGTTAAATAAGAAAAAAAAAAGAAAATCTCCGTTTAAATAGGTTTTGGCATCTTATAATTAAAAAAAAGCATAATGATACGCCTTAATTTTGATTTTAATTTTGGCTTTTGGTATGTCTAGGTTTTTGCTGTGTTTTTCCTAGACCTTGAAGCAAATGCTTTACCAATTATATGTTAAATTACCACAACACTATAATTTAACATAAGTAGTTGAAATTAAATTAAAATTCAAAATTACAAAGAACGTTGTGCATTGTGCTTTTCATTGTTAATAACACTTCCAATTATTGATAAAGATATCTCTTTGTTAGATTTAACTGGGTTATTTTATTTGATGTAATGTTTGGATTTGTGAATGCTTCTATCATTTTAAAATTGAAATTTTTCACAACTTTACACTTAACATCATAACTCGATTAAATTTTGTTAAATGTGTTTTTTGGCTGACAAATTTCATTGTTAGCTTTCGTCGTAGAGAGTATTCTGGTTTGTCATCTTTGAGACAGTTTAACAATATTTAATTTTTATGGCCTAGTTATTCTTTACTAAAAAATTTTATAGTTGGCTTTATACGTTTCTCAAACTGTTATATTAATAGCAGGCTTATGTTTATGTTTTAATTTTTCAAATTTGACAAAATTGTTTACTACATCTTTAACAATTTTTAACAAACATTACTACTGACGAAGATAACTGTAAGTGTTATCGAAACGTTTAGATTGTATAATTAAAAAACCCCAAAAAAGATAAGCATTTTATTATGAGTGTTAATGGAGTAAGTATCCACTCTATTATTAATAACTATGCTGACTCTGTCTATATTTCCACTTCTTACTTCCTTACGTGTTGGGGCAGTAGACCAATAACTGTCCGGTAGTAGGACGATACCGTTAGTAGGGAATGCTACATCGTTCGTGAGACGATTTGGCCCGTAACCGGTCTGCTCGCTATGGTATTACTCAAGAAAACAACACAATTGCCTCGGATTGACCTGGCTACAAGAGGCGGTCAAGGTCGAAACAGACAGGTCACGTTGCTGACGACTGCGCACGGAATAAATGGCGAGTCGGTACGTGGAATGTTAGAGGTATGAATGATAAATAATTTGAAATTGCAAATGTACCGAAAGGCACCTTGATATTCTGTGAGCATCGGAGACAAAGCGCAAAGGAATGGATGCTGTGGAGATGGAGGATGGCAGCCTAGCACTATGGTCAGGAGTTGAGACTGAAGTGCATGACGTAAAAGGCGTTGTGATCGTAAGAGCGAAAAGAGGTGTTAAATAGTACAAAATGGTACCTCCCCGGGTAATGTTGGTTCGAATAAAGGTGGAGCTTGAAAAAATTTTTCTTATTGCATGCCATACACCGGTAAATGGAAAAAGAGACCAGGAATGTGAGCACTTCTGGATGGAAGTAGAGAACGTATGTTGAATTCCTGGTGAACATCTGTGTGGAGAGAAGCCTGTTTATATCTAATACGTGGTTTAAACATAAAGATGTGCATATGTATACATGGAAAAGAGGTGAATCTAAAGGTATGATAGACTTGATAGTGTATAACGAACGACTTAGAAATCTGGTGAAAGATACGAAAGTAATCGGAGTGTAGATGGGACCACTTTTTGGTTGTACCTAGAGTATGTTTAGGGCAAGAGTAGGCCTGGAGAAGGAAAGCAAACGTATTGCGAACGTCCAGAATTAGGGTAGCAAACTGGTAGATAATGGTGCTAGAATGAAATATGCAGAAGCTGTGGGCAAAGAGTTGAATGTGAATGAAACAGTGTGAAACGAGCAAATAAACGACACTGACGTTGAAACTGCATGTATAAGTCTGAAAAACTGTTATCAATTGTGCCGTGCGGATATGTGGAAGAGCGACTGTAGGTAGACAGAAAAAATGTTCTTGGTGGAATGAATCGGTAAAAAAGGCAGTGGGTAAGAAAAATCATGCGTACATGGCAATAATTGCTGCCAAATAATTACACTGAGAAAAAGCGATTGTATGAGGTGTACAGATTAAGAAGTAGGCAGTGAGAATAAGTAAAGAGCAAGTGATGGTTGTGGAAGGAGAGAAAATACAGAATTATTTAAAGGGAAACAAAAAACTCTTCTGGAAATAGGTCAAAAACACAAAACGTGGTCCAAAGCAGAACGCTGCAGGAGTGACGAATATGAGCATTGAAATAGTATGGGACGATTGTGAAGTGTGAATATTTCGGAAAGCTGTGCAGTAGTGAAGAAAGTAAAACTGAAAGGTTAAGTAAGGGGAATGTAGAAGGAATGGTGAATGAAACTGGGAAGGATTTTGGGATAAGAAAGGTAGAGGAAACAGTAGGAAGGTTGAAAAATGACAAAGGAGCAGGTGTAGATGAAATCACTGGCTTCATGCCAGGGAGAGGATGTGTCGATCAGATGCTCTCCAACAGGTGATCGAAAAGTATTTGAGTGTAAAAAGGAAGCTGTACTGTGCGTTTGTAGATCTGGAAAGAGCATACGACAGAGTGAGTAGGGAGAAGCTGTGGTAAATATTAAATGAATAGGGTGTAAATAAAGGTCTAATAAATGGAATAAGGGCATTATACAACGGTAGCCGAGCATGTGTTACGCTAAGAGGAGGTGTGAGTGAATACTTTAATTTTGAGCAAGGAGTGCGACAAGGCTGTGTGATGTCATCGTGGTTGGTCAATGTACGCATGGATAAATGTGTTAGACAAGCATATACCGATACAAATGGTGCAATGGTTGGCGACGTTAATGTACGACTTATAGTGTATGCAGACGGCTCAGTTTTATTAAGTGACAGTGCGGATAAGCTACAAACTGCTGTGAGGAAGTTTGATACGATCTGTGAGAGCATGGACCTAAAGGTAAACGTGAACTAAACTAAGATTGTGGTGTTCAATTGGGAAGGTGGAAAGGGAGAGTAGAATTATTTTCTCTGCAAGATGAAATTGTGGAGCAAGTGGACGAGCTGGTATATCTGGATAGAATGTTTACTGCAGATGGTACAATGGACGGGGAGATTGGACGGCGGGTAAATGTTGGAAGGAAAGTGATTAGAAGTGTGAGGATGATAATGAGAAACGAAAGCATGAGCCTAGCTGCGAAACGAGCAATATAATGGCGTGTTTTCGCGTCAATACTGTATGGAAGTGAGACATGGGTATGCCAAAGAAAGTACGAAAGGAAAATAAATGCCGTTGGCATGAGATTCCTGAGAAACGCATGTGGTAAAACGGGAAGGGACAAGATAAAGAACAAGTGCATAACGACAGAGTGTGGCGAGGAAAAGACGATGATGGATAGATATAAAATTAGTTCATTACGTTGGTTTGGCCACATTGAGAGCATGAACAACGCAAGACTAACGAAGCAAATATATGTGAGTGAAGTTAGAAGTAAGGCCGTGTCTGGTAGGCCGCGTAAAACTTGGCTGAATGTAGTAGAATGTATGCTAAAGGAAAGAAGGATAAGGAGTTTTAAAAATAAAAGGGTATGCCAGAGACAATGTATGAATCTTGCGGAGATAGGGAAGCATGCAGAAAGATTGTGAATGAAAAATAAATAAGAGTCATGAATTGTTTTACCTACCCCGCAAGGGAATGGCGTGAAGGCTAAGTTAAGTTTTTAAGTTAAGGTTACGTAAGCTGTACAGCAGCCACAAGTTGGCATACACCATCCTTTTCCCAATAGAGACTAAAGTGGTCATTTAGTGTCTTTAAAGCAGAGTATATAATTTACGTTTATATTTTTGTATAAATAATTGTGCAATCTTTAAAATAAACTTGATTGTTGTAAGAATTCTAACAAAACTTTGATAAACATCTGTTCTTTCGATAAGTACATATTTAAGTAACCAAATACTTTTATTAATCTGTAATTTAATACCAAACGCTAAGCGTCGTACAATCATTGTATTTATTTTAAAACCTTAATATATTCCTCTTTATATTAGAAGTAAAAGATTTGTATGTTCATATTGCAGGATTGTAAAAAATGTGAAATTATATTTAATTATGAATTACGTAATAGTCCACTTGGCAACCTAACCATCCGTTGAGTCCTTAGTAACCGCCATTAACGTGGTATCAATATATCATTTTGCAAAATTAAAAACCCTATATTGCATTATAAAGTTAAAAGTAACATTTAACATGTATTTTTTAAAATTTCTAGAAAGCACTATGTATTAACAAAACGGTTTCGGTGACATACGTTTACAAATAATTCAGAAATAATATTTGTACACACCATGAATATTGCATTCAACTGGAGACGTTAAGATTTCAACTGCAGGGAGTTAAGACATATCTGCATTATTCCTACATCATTGATTAGATGTGAGAAGGGTATGGGCGAGAAGAATATCCCATTCTTTAAATGTTCACCAAAAACTTTAACTATGTTGTAGCCACTGGAGACGTATGACTTCATCTGAGGGGCGTTAAGCCATATTTACATTATTTATATATTATTGATTAACTGTAAGACGGTTGTAGGTAAGAAGAATATCCCATTCTTTAAATACTCACCAAAAACCTTAATTATGTCGAAGCCATATCAAACCGAATCGAAGCGGTAAGTGTAACTTACATTCACCGAAAGTGGCGAAATTGTGATCCGTCAGAAAGTTATGAACAGTGTTTTCTGAGAATCAATAGTGGTTCTTTTTATTGATTACTTGGACAGTCTTATTTGTAATAATCGACGATCTTGTTTCGCATCTAGTAATTAGAATCATATTAGGCGTGGTAGTAATGACGATTTTATCGACACAAATCTTGTGAGGGACCGTGTTTTGTCTCACTAAAGTTCGACATTGGTGCTATTAGTTACCAGTAACAGGTTTTCATAATAGCTATAAAAAAATGCAACCAGCTTGCAAGCGTATAGTAATGTGGACTATCGACCTCTGTATGTATTCTGGCGATATTAAGAATAAAAATCGTCTACTAATTATCCTAAAATTAATAAATCATCGTCAATCGATCACAGAGTAATTCACAGTGACTCATTTTATAACGGCAAACAGATAAAGTTGACAAAACTGTTGGTGATAATTTTGAATACGCGTTCATTTTTTTTTACTTAAATTAATCAACGTTTTTTAAAATTTAATTTAATAAATACATTAGTATGTTATCATTTTCTCATATTGCTTTGCTAAGCAATTTATTATAACGAAGAACGGAAACTAATACTTTTTTTGTGTATATACCGTCTACAGTTATTACAAAATAACCGTGATACTTAAACGTTCTCCAAATTTTTAATTATTATTAATGTCCCGGTAAAGAAACATTACTAAAAGTATTATATCACATGGGTCAAACAAGTTAAAACCTAAGAAACAGGATTAATCAACACGAAAGGGATTGCAAAAATTTAATTTAATAAGTACCCCGTATCTAATTTTTTTTAATTAAATATGTTACCATGTCGACATGTTTCATATATGCTATACAGTATGTCCAAGAGGTCATGTTTAGCATGACCTCGACACTTGCTAAATTTGATTCCTTCAACATTTTTTGTCGTTATTTGCACAGTTTTGTTGTGTGGATTACTAATAATTTATTAGTTTTGTAAAACATTGTGTTTCCTTTAGAAGGTATAACCTAAACTACATTTTCTTTCTAATAACAAGATTTTATATTTATCAGTAAAAGTAGAAATTATGGTTGAATATTAAAGTTTTAGGACTCTAGTGTAAAAAAAGTTTGTTGTCAACTTCTTGATAAAGTGCTGGGTTACCAGTAACAGAAAATATTACAGAAATTGCTGTCTGAGTCATCGGGTAAGGCGAAAAAGTTTAACATTATCACATGTTAACCATGTGAGCCCTTTTCTAGAAGATAAGCATTAAATTTACTTTAAATGAACAAACTTCTTAATCTTACAGGCTCACCGTTAGCAGACATTTTAATTTATGAAGTTGGATTTTTACCTTAATGATTTATTCCTATAACTACTTATATGTTTTCTGTTTATAACCGAGCTGGCAGGTCAATGGTAACATAATTTGGTTAGACTCGGGAGGTAATGGGTTCGTTTCCCGTTGCCGTCTATTCTGTATGAGCTTCTTTCAGGACGTTCTTCTTATACACATCTAGCGGCATGATCACTGCGTATACGCACATCAAGTGCGGCTATTTACTCAAACTCTAACTGCGTTTTTACCAATCCTATCCTGACTGCACCTATCCTTAATCCTACCAGGCATACATATTTAATGTATGTATGTATATTGGGAACCCATCACTGTGGCTAAAGGAGCTTGAAAAGTTTAAGCAGCTTGACCCCCCCCCCCCCCGAGGAGGGAATGAAACACGTTACCCTTTCATTTTTTTCTCTTGATAATGATACGCGTGTAACAACCCATTTTGAGTAGTATTCAAATATACCGTAATTTAAGGTCTTTCGTTCATTCAGTTGTAAATATAAGAAAAATTTTAATTATTTTTGCATTATAGCTATGAGGTAGGCAACTTAATTTGCATTTTGGTGTAACTTAAATGCATATCTTCTTAAGGGTACATATTTCTTGATGGTCTATACTCCCACTTTAAATTTTCCTCTGATCATTTTCTTCGCGCAACGCGTCATTACCAGATATTCCAAAGCGTTCATTTTTCACTTCCTGATGAATGTGGGGTTGATAGAAAGCGTTTTTTTTTGGTTTCCATCTAAATTTTGGTGAAAGTGCCATTGATTTGATGGCACTTTTACTTTATTTTCTTTTATTTTTACTTTGATGTACACTTTTATTACGTACGCGTTTAATTTTACTTTGACATACGCTTTCATTTTATGATTGCAAGTTTTGCATTCAAAATTTCAAGAAAAGGCAATAAACGGATTATTCAATTTCAAGAAGACAAATTTATAAGAAATAAAATTCCAGTTTGGGTGTGGTTGACAACATAAAAGCATTGTTATTGCAATATATTGCGCAACATTGACACAAGGATTACGTCATCTTGGTTTGCATTTCTGCATTATTTTTTATAATACCAGGGGTTCTCAAGAAGTACTATATATTGTACAGGTATTTATTTTTAATGATTATTAGTAATTTAAGGCTATAACTAGTTTTAAGCTATATTTTATATTACCCTAAATTTTACATGTTAATGAACATAGTCTGTATATTTTTTATTCTTACATTTTGATAAATTTTTATTGTAGACAACCTCGGTTTAGTTATTCCGAGCATTATTAAAAAATAACTTGGCGTCCGAGATCATTTTTATTAGTGTTACATTTCATTTTTATTATTTATGTTCAGTGGAAGTAATCTAGCAGAAATTGTGGTAATTAAGCAAATCAAAAGAATGAACCACCCTACGTTAATCCACCGATTTGAGCCAAAGGCATTATTTGTGGTGAATAGTTAGTATCTCCAGTTAGTTTAACGATTTGTTTTTGGAGAACATTTTTACATACATTTATTTATTTATTAAATTTTTAACGATTACCATTTACACCACATATTTATACGCGTACATAAATAGATATTTATATATTAAAAAGTTGTGGACTTGTATTGTTTTTGAAACATTGGTGCTATAAAATTGTGGAGTTTTACAAAGTAAGATTCACCTGTTCATATTCTTTAAATTAGGTATCGCATCAGTGAATTTGTAAAAATGGTCTAGCTACATACTAGAAAATTAGTAATGTATTTTGGTGCCATCATGTATTTTCTTAGTGAGTTTGCAACTGCCTTTTAATGACAATTTGTGGCCTAATTCGTTGCGTAACAGAACTAATTAAAGGGATTTTCGGTTTGATTGGCGAGGTCAAACATCAATTAAATCAATTCTCGGTATGACAGTTCGTTGACAAAATTGTAATATTACTTATGCACAAGTAGAAAAGTTTTTCTTGTCAATAACTTAAAATGAATAATTACAGTTTCTCGGAATTGGCAGATATGCACTTAGTTTTAGGTGAACATACCATTACGAAAATAGCGGTTGTATTTGCATGTGATAATTTAATTTTCATTTTCCAATTAGGTGAATGTGAAGGAAATGGTGCGGCGGCTGCAAGGCGCAATGCTGAGAAGTTCTCTAATAGAAATTTACCAGATAGGCGTATTTTTTCTGACTATTGAACGAAATTTAAGAGAAACAAATTGAAAAAATAAGTTGTCGGTAATAGTAGTCGTCCAAAAGACCGTGCGAATGAAGATAATATAGAAATTATTGACAAGCACCCGGACACAAGCATGACAAAGGTAGTCGCTGAATTAGGAGTACTTCATATTGTCAGGGTATTTTGAACACCCTGTATACGTAGTGGGTAATTTTGTTTGTAGTTTTATTCACTTAGTTAGATTCCGTACATACATATTTTTTGTTGTTGTCAAGTTTAGTTTTATAGATAAATTTGTGTAACGCGTGTAGCGACCTTTAGGAAAGGTGTATAGCGAGCTTTAGTTTTTTTGTTTGTGAATTATTTTTTTTTTGTAATTTAGGTTGTTTTTCCTTATTATTTCCCGTTTATAGAAGTCTGATTAACGCTTATTTGTAAATAGTTGTAGATGAGTGTAAATAGGGTTTATTTCGTTTGATTTCCTTAAAAAATTAAGTAATTTAAATAAATAGTGTAGGTTTATATGTGTATGATGTCATGTTGGCGACATAAAGACGCTTAAGTATAGTTGTTCAGATTGATAGTGAGTATGTTATTTTTAAGTCATAGAGGTTGAATGTGGGACTTATTGTTTGTAGTTAAATGAAAATATGGAGATGCTTTGCACGTTACTTTTGCTGACGTTTGAGATTTTGGAAATTACCGAGTCCTTACGGACGAAAACGAATTTGTGTGTTTGGGGTACTAAATCTTCCCCTTCCGTTTTTTTAATTGGTGGAATTAACTTAGATAGGATTTTTTGTGAGTAGTGGGATTTAAAATTCAAAGATGGATTTTTGGTAATAATTTGCTTGATTCTAAAACTGACTGCGCTCTCGAGTAGTATTACGGTGACGTTTATTGTTACGCTTTAAGGGGTGGTTTAGAACGATATTTTGGACCTTGTGGTGTTTAACGAACGTACTTTTGTGTAGTAAGGGTAGTTTAGCTACTTCTGAAGAAGACCTGTAAAGGGATTTTATTAAAACTGTTCATCACCAAAGGATTATACCTAGTGCCGATTTCGATTTTACGTAAAGTTACCTAGAGGACATCGTCGTGTTATATTAGTGCTTCAGTGACCTTTTTGGTTTTTCTCGCTTTTGCGGATTTATTTAAAGTCAACGTTCTTGAGTGCCGCTTATTTACCGTACAAAGCGTGTTTAAAGATAAAGAAACTTTCGCAATATATTAAAATTTATAGTTATTTAAACAAGTTATTAACCTTTTGGACTCGTAACATAAAGAAAATTATTTAAAAGCTAAAGGCTATCAAGCAATTTTGAACGCTCAAATTATTATTATTTTAAAAGAAGTTTTTAATTAATGCAGTAACATTTTAACGAGTTTAATTCAAGGAATCGTTTGTGTATCAAAGAACAATAGTCAACATTTTATTCATCATTTTGCCAGAGCAGGGAGATTTCATTTCCGTTATAGCAGTAATCGACCATCATTTTCTATTGTAACACAGGAGAGGTGTAATTCTAGACCTTAAGGTAATATAAGATTGTTTTTTTATTGAATATTTCAAGATTTTTGTGTTTCGAATTATTTTTTTGTGTTAACGAAGGTTTGAACGCGGTGTCGTATTTTTTTTTGGTAAATTAAGTTGTTGTTTTAACTTTATTTCAGTGTAATTACTTATAGTTCTGACGCTCCGCCTTCACACTTTGTTAGTTATTTTAGTATTAAAGGGCAATTGACCCTGTAGTAGTGTGGACATAATCCACGGTATATATATATATATATATATATATATATATATATATATATATATATATATATATATATATATATATATATAGTTAAAATCAGTTAGCACGGCGTTAAGCAGCATTCTGATCAGACATCCTGTCGCCTTTTAAGCCTTTGTATTTTTTTTATTTTGTTTATACGCATTATCGTATGTTTATATTTATCCTTTTTTTATTATTTTATTATAGCTTTGTTAGGTTTTATAAATTTGTTTTAATTCTGTGGAACCCTTTTGTGTTGCATAAAAGTTTTTTTGCAAATTGCAAGTAATTTAGGAGCGTAAGTTTTAACGTAACGAAGTTAGTTTTTTTTGTTTTATTGAGTAATAGCGTTAATAATATTTAGTATTTTATTTGATTTTTTAGTGGAGAATTAATTCATTTAGAGTGCATTCTATAGCTTATTTTTTTTTTTGTTTTGATTATAATTTAATGCCTAATTATTTACACTGAGGTGTATTAACGTAACTTTATTGAGTGTTTATCACGCTTTATTTGACAAGCGTGTAGTGCTTTTGAAGCCCTGTTTCAGGTGGTTTGCTGAGTTGCTGTCCAGCACACCTGGAATTGATTGCGGATAGGTAAGCGTATGTTTTTTGTATGTTTAGACACGCTATGTACTCGTAATTTTGGCACGACGACCCTTATTTTGACTACCAAACATTCTGGCGCCCTTAACCGAACTGATTTTGTCTTCATCCTCTATTTTGACTTACGTACGATTTACTATTCTGGATGTGCAAAATTTTTCAACATCTGACCTACACCCACACGCTGGCTAGTCGGGGCAAAAAGGCCAATTTATCTGTAATCCCGTTCTACCACCCGTTTATACCGTTACAATATGAAGGTATGGCGAACAGTTAAGGAGCAGTCACTTCACACCTTCCATGCCACAGAAGTTCAAGAATTACTTCCCGAAGACTATGCTAAACGACGATTTTGTGATTGGCTTTTAGAAGAAAATAGATGCAACGTAAATTTCATAAAGAATATTCTATTCACTGACGAAGCTACTTTCGCAAGAAGTTGAGTTACTGATCACCACAATACTCATATCCGTGGCGTTGAAAATCCATCAGATTAATTTTAAAGTAAACGTTTGGGCTGGAATAATCAGTAACTATTTGATAGGGCCAGTGCTTCTTCCCAACAACTTAAACGGAGAACATTACTTATCATTTTTGCAAAATGATCTACCAATTTACTTGGAAGATGTACCATTAGTAATTAGACAACAGATGTGGTTTATGCACGATAGTGTGGCACCATATTTCAGTAACGCAGTTCGAGTGTTTTTAGTTCGGAAATATCCAGGACGCTCGATAGGAACGGTCCAGATGCACCAATTGAATGGCCACCACGCGGTCCATGTCTGAATCTATTAAATTTTTGTTTCTGGGGATATATGAAAGAAAATGTTTATTCTGTGGAAATAATCAGTGAGGAACAATTGAGGAACCGAATTTTACAAATTGCATTCGACGTAAACATTTAATTTTTCAAAACATTTGGTATTCCTTGTTGAAATGATGTAGAACTTGTATACAGGAAGGGGGCGGTCATATTGAATATTTGTTGAGTTAAGCTAAATATCGTGTTTGTTCATAAATTGTAATGTAAAAATAAAGATGTTTTTGATATTTATGAAAATGTAGAGTTTAATAATTCAATATTTTGAAATTGACATTTAAAGAGGTGGCTGTATCTTCCAAACTAAAATGTTTACAAAGAAATACAAAGAGGCAAACAAGTTTAAGAATAGACGTTTAATTACAGTGGCGTACCATATTTTGTTAAATGTAACCCTCAAAAAAGGTTGGGGTGTCAAAAAGGTGCTGACCCCCTCTAAAATCGATAATAAATAAAAATAAATGAATTCGAATGCTTCCAGTTTATTGGTTACTGCATACAAGTATCTCATATAAATTTTCATAAATTTACCTTACATCGTTTTAAAGCAACGTTAAAAAAATTAATTTAAATTTCCAAATAAATCGCCCTATACCTTTTTTTGTATGCACTTTTGTATATAGGTAAGTGACGTTCAAGCAACCTATTTTTGACCCCAGAATATGTGGTATAATTTGTGACCAATCTTTTCGCGACATATTGTTATGGTATAAACTGCAGTAAAACGAAAACAAATAAAATTTATATTTTACATTTATATTTATACTTGTAGGACTAGCTAGCGGTCGGAGGTGCGTCAGATGTTAATTAATTTTGCGCACAATAGGATAGTTTACCATACCAAGTCAAATAGGGGTTGAAATCGTCATAAAACCGGGAACGGGCGCCAGAGTATTTGAAACTTCACAATAGGGGATGAAATGCCTAATTATGATAGTTCACAGCTCGCTCAAAATACTCAAATAACTGGCTTACCTATACGTAATCTCCGCAGGCGGCTCTAGGACCAGCAGATCTTTCGCCAACCTGAAAGGTTTCAAAACAACTATTTGCACGCTTAACTAAAATAATAGCGTGCCCCAAAATCAATCACTAATTTGTCAATAAAACAATAATCTATAATTGCGTTACGTTACAGAAGAAATTCTACTCTTAAAGCAATTTCAGTTCAACAAACAAATAAAAAAATAAACGCTTTAAATTTTGTACACAATCGTTTGAAATCATACTCCTCAGACTACGAGTAATTATGCCCAATTCAAAAAAAAAGAATTTAACGGCCTATAAATGTACGTTATAATTAAATAATCATTTGAAAAGCTTTCGTTCGTAATTGATTTGATTCAAATTAAACTCAATATAATGTCTTAATGACGTTATTACGAACAGCAAATTAAAAAAGTAATCATTAAAAATGTGTGTCGTCCGATGTTGTGTCCAATAACCTATAATGTAAATAAAATAAATAATAAAACAAGAAAAATCGGATACAATAATGTTTACTGTGCTAGTAACATCAGATAGCGTATACAAATTGGCTGTGACCCCTAGCTAGAGTTTTCATAAACGGCCTTCTCTTAAACTTATTGTAATTTCGACATATCAAAACAACAAATATGGAACACTCCAATAAATTTCAGATAATTCTATGAATGAAATCACTGGTCTTAAAATTTAATCGATAAAGTGATCAAAACGAATCTCTAAAAAAACGGTGTGTTTATACATTCGGTTTACACCTAAATAACAATAATGAAACACACCGAAGAATTTATTTAAATTTTGTCAATCATCACAATAAAAACGCAATAACGTTATCTTAATTGGAAAGGCCCTTTTGTTACACAGAATCTGGAATGGACGCAGAGGATCAGCTCGGCGATACGGTTAATGCTGAGCCACACTTGAAATTCCCAGTCTCATACAGTTGGCGACTCCTTCCTTTTGTTACTTGAGTTGTGGATCGAATCTCAATTGACCGTGTACACGCTAATGTTGCATTAACGCGATATTAGTTAACTTAATTTTATTCTCGTTAATTATACACTACAAGCGGGTATTTTACAGTGCGTTACTTATTATATTTACGCTAATACTGTACAAGTGTACAAGTTCTGAATAATTCTTAATACTTTAAATTACGAAAAAGCTTTATCTATTTACAGCAGGTTATCTGATTTTCAGTGAACCGTGAACTTAATGTTTGTAACCTTGAAACGAACGTTGTATTTTTCCGCAAAATAAAAGCGAAACCTTGTCCAGAAGGTAACGAGAGCACTCGTACTTAAACGCTTCACGCCTTTCTGGGTCTCAATATATCCCTAAGGACTAACTTGCACATAACGATAAGTTAGTCTCGTGAAGGTTGAACAATATATGATCCCTTTTTGGATTGCGAGGGGATGAACACCCTACAACGAAAGTGCCTTCCACAAGGACCTGATTCAACGTCCTTTCGCGGTAAACTTTGCCACCTTAACGATAATTGTATGCTCCTAGTCCAACACAACCACTGCTTACATGAATAATTTCACTTGCGGCCACATTGGTTTTTAAACCCCTTCCCCCCTAATTAGCCAAAAAACTTAAATTTTCTACCTACGCGCATTCGCGAATTCAATTTGAAAATCGTCTGGAGAGATTGCGTTGTCAGCAAGCCTACTTCTACCTCAAAACATTATCTAAGTAATTTGATATATGGTTACTTGAAATTCTTTGTTTTAAAACCATACTCTTATCAACAGAAATTGTGCCTATCTGGCGGCTAACTAAAACTTTTGCAAAAGATATACCTTACAATGTAATATTTGAATACGTTCTTTAATTTTTATATGATGCAATCCCGAGGTGATTTAAATTAAATTTCATCAATTCAAAATACGAAAGCATTTATTTATACAAAACTATCCTTATTTACAAAGATACTAACGAATGTTTTCTTTCAATTATCGATAACAAAATGTAAATCATACTCTCCTCTTAAACTTTCATATTACTTTGATCAACAACAAAAACTTCATTTCCGTTTTAGAAAATACAAGAAAATCATAAACGTTTTAAATACGTAAACGACAAAGAAAACGTTACAATGGAAAAGCTTTTCCAATCATTAATGCGTTATTACTTCCAATTACGAGAGTCTATACCACATTCAAGACGTTCGGTACTAACAAATAATTTATAAATTCGAAATTTATTGGCAAATCTTAAATAAAATCATGGATACATGACAATAAACCGCTGCCAAATTATCTGCCATAGTGCTTTCCCATATATGTAAATAAATAACTTCAAAGCCCACAATACCTGAATTTGAGTCATATCGTTTTTTAAACACCATAAATCCCCATCTTTGATCCGCCATTTAGAATTTTTTAATTTTCACAAATGATTTATTCTTAGCAATCTTCCAAACCCCCAATACCCAACTTAAAAAAAAAATGTTGCACCCTAAAAACGACGTGCCACTGGCAGATCTAATTTTTTTATTTAGATAATGTTTTACAAATTAACAAAGTTGCAAAGTTGATCATTAGTCCATAATACCTGAATTTTAGTCATGTCGCATTTTAAATACGATAATCCCCCATGTTTGATCCGCCATCTTGAATTTTTTAATTTTGACAAATGATTTACACTTAGCGATCTTAAAAAAAACCCAATACCCGACATTCAAAAAAAATCCGTTGATAAATTAAATAAATACGATAACCCCCATTTTTGATTCTCCATTTTGAATTTTTTAATTTTGACAAATGATTTATTCTTAAGGATCTTAAAAATCCCCAATGCTCGACTTCAGTGGATAAATTAGAAAATGCACAGTTTTGCACACTAAAAACGGTGCGCTACTGGTTATTATATATTTTTTTAATTTGAAATTATATAAAAAAGTATTAGTTTGTTATTTTAATTATGTAACTTTTTAAAATTTGAAGCAATGATTTTTTTTAGTTTTCTGATACCCTAAAAATGCCCCGCTACTGCTTGCATTTTGTTCATTAGCAAACTTGACTTAGATTTTATAGCAAAGAATTTTTGTACCAAATTTCATATCGATAGCTTTAAACACACATACATACACACTCACATAGACTTTAAATTTTTTTTTCTAAAAATGGCTTTTTTATCGATAACTTTAACGATTCAAAGATATCGCGCACACTCACATAGACACATAATCAGACACGAAATTTGTTTTTTCTAAAAATATGTGTTTCGTTTTGTTTAGGCCACAAAACCTCGAGATATGTAAATAAAGGTGTCTGAAAATTAAAACCGACTACATAGCTTTCTCTTTATACGTACGTATATGTCTAAACGTCTAAAATCTACTCACGTTCTGCTATCTTTGTTATTATAAGAGTCTGTTAAATTATAAAAGTCGGGCAAAATTACATGATAATTCAAATACCGATAAGAAATTTCAACATTGTTTCCAACTTTCTAAGATATCTGAAAATAACTAAAAATCGTCCAAATTTTCAATCGGCTATACCTTTTTTAATATTCAAAATGCGAAAAAGTTATCAGAGAGACTTTTGATAGCTATTTTTACGCAAAATGGGAAAATGCGAATAAAACCCAGACATACATTTTCTTAAATAGCAACTATAGGTGGTTATGGACTCATTTGATGACTTACTTTTTTCAAAAATGTATAGCTTTGTATGTTAAGTATTATTAGTTAACTCACAATTTTCAAAAAATTGTGATTATAGTATTTACTAAACAAATGCAATGGTTTCCGTGGTGTGCTGTGGCAATTAAAAACAAAACTCTGTGAAATAGTAGATATTAAATTATTTGGTATAACCAATTGTAGTTTGTACTTAAATAGTGAATATTAATTTATGAGTGGCGTATTTTTCTGAACAAAGAAATAATCTCACATCGGATTATTTACCAAACTCGAATCGAATTTAAAAAAATATGGGGCTTTTACTAAACCTCAAAATTTTAAAATTAATGTTAACACAGAAACCGAAAAACGTGTTTTAGCTTAAGTAGAATTTAAACCTACTACATCTCTTCGTGAAATTGCGAACGAGTGCGACACTTCCAAAGAAGAAGCCCACGTTATTTTGAAACAAAGTAATTTTAAGCCATATCATTTTCATATAGGAAATACATTGTATGTTGAAGATTATCAGAAAAGATTACGTTTTGCTACATGGTTGATTAATGAAACAATCAATTCTCGAAAACTATTCTTTTTTCCGATGAAACAAAATTTACTAACAACGGCATCTTCAATAGAAAAAAAATCATATCCAATGTTCCCAAGAACATTCTCATATTACTGTTGAGAGGAGAGATCATTATGTTTTTTCAGTAAACGTTTGGTGATGTATTATTGGTACCAAAATCCTTGGGTCGTTTTTTTATGAATACAATTTAAATTCTGGAAGATATCTAACTTTTTTACAAAACGAAAATTTGAATTATTTTCAACAGAACGGGGCACCAGTACACAATGGATTACTTGTGTGTAACTATTTAGAGGAACGTTTTAATAATTGGATAGGAAATCGAGGTCCAATAGCTTGGCCGCCGCGATCTCCAGACTTAAAACCCCTAGACTTTTTCTTGTAGGGTGTACCGAGTAAAACCTGGTAATATAGACGATTAAAAAATAAAATTCGTGTTACTATACAACAAATTAGAACCCAAAGTTTATTAAAAGTCCAAAACGAAATTTTAAAACGATGTGAAATGTGTGTTCAAAATAATGGAGGGCATTTTGGAACACTTCTATGATTGTGTTATCTGTTTATATTTTTTGCTGTTACTCTTCATTGTAAGTTAAATTTATTTAGAACTTTTTTATTTTGATAATGTACATTATTTCTTGTTGTTTTCTTAAATTTAGTAGTAGAATATGAGCTTATTTTGTTATTTAAATGTTCACGGCATACTTTAATTTGTTTAATAAATATCATAATTACCCTTTTTTTTTAAATTGTGAGTTAACTAATAATATTAAACATACAAAGCTATACAATTTTGAAATTAGAAAAAATAAGCCATCGAATGAGTCTCTAGCCACCTATAGTTGCCATTTAAAAGACTGTATGTTTGGGTTGTAGCTCGAAAAATGATTACTAAAAAAATTTTTTAATCGTATTTTCACATTTTGCGTAAAAATAGCTATCAAAACTATTATAACTTTTTCGTATTTTGAATATTAAAAAAGATATAGCCGATTGAAACTTTGGACGATTTTTAGTTATTTTCAGATATCTTAGAAAGTTGGCAACAATGATGAATTTTCTTATCGGTATTTGAATTATCATGTAATTCTGCCCAACTTTTATCATTTAACCGACTTTGTATCTCTTATAGTAACAAAGATAGTCATAGAACGTGGGTAGATTCTAAACACCCGACATACTTAAATTGTATGAAAATTAAAATTTAAAAATACATACAGAAAAAGAATTCCTCGAGTCGGATTTGAACCCACGATCTGTTCTTTACTAGAAAACTGCGTTACCAACTACGCTACCGCTACACTCGATTTAAATTTAATTTATATGTGTTTTTTTAATTAATATTGATGTACACTAACTTTATTTATTAATGATCACAGTCAACTTTTTATACTTATGTCATCAGAGCCCGAAATTCGCTGTGTTTCACACATAACATTTACATGACTGACTTTAAATTTATTTGCGAAAACAACGTTCATAGAAAAATATGGAAGGAAATACTTATTTGAACTTGTATGTAAATTAAAATTTAAAAATACATACTAAAAAAGAATTCCATATATATATATATATATATATATATATATATATATATATATATATATATATATATAAGGAACTTAGAGTTTGAGTTTTTGCGTCATTCTAGATATAAAATGTGTATTTGATTATTTTGTGAAAGTAGATGTCTATAGAAACGTGTCTTACCAACATGACGGCGTGCCTTCACATCGTGGTCGACCTAAAATTTTGAAAGAAATTGTAAAATGTAATATATGGGGTGTTCCGTTTAAAATAAGCAAGTTTACTTTATTTGTGGTAGACTCATCTATATATCATTCTGCCACTGTTGATGATCGCCATCCACCATGACGCTTGAGAGTTGTTTTATAACCGCTCGCCCGCGTCTTCTAAAAGAGTTGCAGAGGAGCGACCGAAACAATGACCGATATATAAATGAAAATTTAAAAATTTTGCGATGTCTTTGCCCATTGCTCCAAATTTGTGAATGCCTATTTTTTGTGCACAATATTTCCCATTTTGTAATTTATAGAATAACTCATTTTCCACTAGACGAGATGGGCGTAAGTTGAAGTTTTTTTTGCATATTGAGTAAAAATTTCCCGTTACAGTGAACCTTCGGCTGTTATTTTTTGTATTGGGAGTTAACCATATAGGCTGATCCAAGATCTTGCTAATCTGTAGTGTTCATGGAGTAGAGTTCAATAGCCCGACAAGCACCCATAATGTCCATTACTAATGCTACGAAAATTGTATTTTATTTTTAATTTACATTAATGTTAAGGAATTAAAAAGTTACTAGCTTCGTAGGCAGACATTTTTCATCTGGTGCTCTTGTTAGAAATTCGTTGATTTGCTCATTTGTAAAAGTTATCGATTTCTTGGGCGTATAATCAATCTTGAGAATTTCGTTTCAGAATTTCCCGTAATTTTGTGAAGCATTATTTATATTATTATTATTTATATTCAGCGTGGTCCTAATCATGGAAATAAAACGTCCACAAGGGCAATGCTTTATATGTACTGGATAATTAGTGAAAATATGCCAAAAGCACATTTTGTGTGCATAAATTTACGTTTTTACTGCTACACCCATCCATAAAACTTTTTTAAGTTGCCCCATATTTGTGCTTTGATTTCTTGGGCAATAAATTAAGTATTGTTAAGTTTGCCGTTTCTCGGACCCTAGGTGGCGTGCTCATTTTAACACTTTCAACACTTTGTAATTATCTAACATAATAGTCTACAAAATAATAATTGTTCGACATTTATCAGATTGACATTTTGTTGCGTTTTGCTCAATCTGGTCTATGATTACTTGGATATATGTATTACGCGAAGTGTCAAATACGATTTTTGAAATCGCGAAATTTTGTCGTAAAAAATGCAAAATTTAGCGTGATTAATAAATTGGCGTGAGTTATGACGATCCATAACTCTCGCTAAACACTTATTGCGGACATTACTTTGATGAAAGTAATAGATTTATGGTAATATTATGGGATAGGAGTAGATGAAGTACCTTTACATTACATCAAAGTCCAAATCCTCGCTATCTTACAATCTGTTTGCACACATTTACCTGTATTGATCAGAACAATGTCTTTAGCGGTATAATGTTTTCTTCTTTACTGTTTTTATAGTTCAAGAATATACTTTTTATCTTACATGCTATCATTTTCGTTTTCTTCTGATTAGAAAACATTTTAAGCGCGCAGGCTTTACTTTACTTAGAAACTCTACTATTTGACTAGCCCGTCCGTAGCATTTCACCTCGTCTGTCATATTGCCCTAAATATTACGCACAGTTGGGCGCCCGTCATTAGGCGTTTGAGTATGTATGAGTACAGTTCATCCTAGCGTAGCTTTTCGATTTTGAACTAGAATGCAAGCCATGTGTGGGCTTCTGTGTATATCGGGTGGCCAGATAAGAATGCGAAGTGCTGTTTCTCGGAAACTATTCGTCGTAGAGAGTAGTGGTAAAAAATTTTATTACTAAAGTGGCAAAAAAAAAGACCGTGGAAAATATTTTCAAATTTGCAAGATGACCGCCAGGGGGCGTAACCGCCATCCTAAACTTTTAAAGTTATTTTTTACTGGAATCCACCTAGTAAATGTACCAAAAAATTATATGCTTTTTAAAGCTCAACTTTATTCGAGTAATTTTTGTTTGACGTATCTATTAAAATAAAGTGGTTTGGGGTGATTCAGTGATTTTTTAAATAAACAGATGTAACTCCTAAACGACTAAACTGATTTTAATAAACTTAGTCTCGTTGGAAAGATCATTTATTTATTTATATATTGCTCCATCAAATCAACCATACCTGTAATATGTCTAATTTTTAGTGATGCCGCTAGAGGGCGTTTTTTGTATATCAGAAAATTGAAAAATTCTCTAAAAAATTAATAGCAACAATATGACTTTTTTTTCATAAAAATGAGATTAAATCATCCCTAAATAGGTTAGTTAAAACTGCATCTCGATATCTTATTCATGCCCTAAAATAGGGAAGAAAGAAAATTTAGTTATTATAAAATTTGAAAAAGTCGATATTACACCGGTATTTATTCTTATTTCAAGATTCAATGAAAAATTTCATTTTATAATTTTTAAATAATAAAAGTTTTCATAATTTCAAAAATTAAATGTAATAATATGATAATATTTATTTTGAAAGGTATTATTCCAAATTTGCGGGATTCTTTGTGGGCCGATTGTGCAATAATGCGTACTTAAGTAGGCATCAAGTACCTACTTAATGCCTATTTAAATGCTCGAATTGTCTCCCATCGACCTCGATGCATTGTTGGAGCCGCTCATGGGTAGGCATTACAGCAGCTTTAACTTCTGCTCTTGACAGACTATGAATGGCTTCTCGAATTCGTACTTTCATGTGGTCTCTCGTTGTTGGTGGAGTTTCGTAAACAATATCTTTTAACGGATCCCATAGATACAAGTCCAAACAGGTTAAGTCTGGGGATCGGGGTGGCCAGGGAAATAGACTTGGCCGTCCAATCCACCTCTGGTGGTATATTAAGTTTAACTGTCCTCGCACATTTATTGAAAAATGTGTTGGGCAACCATCTAGTTGTAAAAACATATTTTACCGTAATTGCAAGGGCTCATCTTCTAATAAAATAGGTAATTGGTTTACCAGAAAATCAAGAAACACGGCACCATTTAGTCGTTCATCAAAGAAATAGGGACCTACAATAGTTCCGTCTAGGATGCCACACCACACATTAACACTCCAACGACCTTGATGTTGGGCCTCGTGGAACCAGTGAGGATTGGTGTCTGACCAATAATTCATATTATGCAAATTAACGTTTCCATCACTTTTAAAAGTGGTCTCATGCATTCAAAGAATTTCGGATAAAAATCCTTTATTTTTCCTGATCATGCCGAACATCCAATGACAATAATTATTCGCCGGTCAAAGTCTTCGTCATGTAAGGCTTGACGTAAAACCACATGTAAAGTAGCATTTTCAGTAACATAAGAACTTACCTATGATCCTTTAAAATGTTTTGAATAGTAGTTCGTGACATATCCAACGTGAGAGTCAATAACAATATTGTCTTCCGTTCTTCTAGCCGAGTCTCTCGCAACTTTGGCCGAAAGCTTCCAGATTGCGCAAATTTTGCACTAAACGCGGAAAAATTCTCTCATCGCATAGACACCGATCTGGATATCGAGCTGAGTATACTGTCTTAACCAATGCCGCATTTTGAAGACATTCAAAATATACCGCAATCATAACAGCTGCATAATTTGTAAAAGACGTTATAGGTAGTTTTAAGGACTTACTTGTGCAACAAACATAAATTACACTGTCTGTAAAATTTTAATATTTATTTACAAGTTGATTTTAGGTATTTGTTTTTTCTCAATGGCCTACTCCTAATATTCTACCTATTCTGCACTTGCATATTATATGCATTGATTACTGTGCCCCTACATGTTTTTTTTTAATTTTCGAAATTATGAAAACTTTTATTATTTAAAAATTATAAAATGATGCAATTTTTCATTGGATCTTGAAAAAAGACAAATAAATAAGAATGGTGTAATATCGACTTTTAAAATTTTATAATAACTAAATCTTCTTTCTTCGATATTTTAGGGTATGAATAAGAAATCGAGATGCGGTTTTCACTAACCTATTTAGGGATGATTTCATGTGATTTTTATGAAAGAAAAGTCATATTGTTACGTTTAATTTTTTAGAGAATTTTGCAATTTTCTGACATTTTATGAAAAAACGCGCTCTAGCGGCATCACTAAAAATTAGACATATTACAGGTAAGATGGATTTGATGGAGCAATAAATACTCTTTCCAACGAGACTAAGCATTAAAATCAGTTCAGTCGTTTAGGAGTCACAGCTGTTTATTTAAAAATCACTGAACCACCCCCCATCACTTTATTTTAATAGGTACGTCAAACAAAAGTTATGCTTTAAAAAGCATATACTTTTTTTGGTACATTTACTAGGTGGATTTCAGTAAAAAATCACTTTAAGAGTTTAGGATGGCGGTTACGCCCCCTGGCGGTCATCTTGCAAATTTGAAAAAATTTTCCACGGTCTTTTTTTGACCATTTTAGTAATAAAATTTTTTACCGCAACTCTCTACGTCGAATAGTTTTCGAGAAACAGCACTTTGCATTCTTATCTGGCCACCCAATACAAGTAAATTTTCTATGGTTCGAGGGATTTTTACCTTACAACCTACATATACATATGTAGGTATAGAAGGTTATGCTTTTTTTTCACTATCGCTAAATCGACTTATTAGCTCATTTTACAACTTTTGGCCAAGTTTCGCCAAAATCGGCCATCATGTCTAAAGGTTTGTGCTTGTCTGTGTGGATGTGTATTAATATCCATGATAACTCCAGAATGAAAATACCTACGTACTTAAAATTTTGTATTTAAGCTTGTTTTCAATTGGCTTAGAGCTGATTATATTTTGTGAGAAATCCATCGGCGGGGAGGGGGTCTATTAAGGGCAGTTTTCGGTTTTTATCAAATATTTCTAAAACAGCTGCATATTTCAAAGATCTAAAAATACCTAAATATAGACTTTAAACACATCGATTAATTATGATCTACGCAATTTTTTGATATGACGTGTAATTTAGCGGCAAAAAAAAGTTCTAAGGTAGAATTGAAGTGTTAGTTCAAATTATCTGAATAACGATTAATTTTATAAGAAAAAGTGTATACCCATTTTTAATTTAATTTTACATAAATTTTCTTTCTAAGGCTTTTTAATGTAAAGCGAAATAAATATGATTGAAAATGCTGAAGCCGTATCATTGAAATTTTTACAGAAGCAGGTGATTTTGGAATTTTTTTACGTTAACATGTGTTCACGTCTATCAATCTCTATCTGACATGAAGTCTTAAACTGACATTATTGTTCTTGTTTCACAACGTTGCCTGTTTTCCTTATGAATGTATAAAAAGGGTGTCGCATAGTTATCCTAAAAAATTTGAAATTAAAATTATTTCATTTCTTTTAATTTAAGTTAGCATCTAGATGTCTATTAACCTCTGTCTGTCATGAAGTTTTAAACGTTTGTTTGACATAGATGATTGTTTTTGCGTTTACAATGTTGCCATTTTCGTAATGAACTTCTTATAAAAGAGGTTGCATAATTGTCCTAAATGTTATTAAAATTATTTCATTTCGTTGAATTTCCATTTTGTAGGTTGGTAGGTCGTGGAACACCAAATATAACTTTAGTTCGATAAATCCTGAATTAGTAAAATTGTGACTGTTTGGGAGACGTTCCCTCATTATCCCAGCTTTCCCCAAAATGAATTCAAGCTAGTGTTCTTGTGTACCCAGAAAACAATCTTCTACTCTTGATAAACGGTCATATTATATTACTTTGAACTACCAGACCTCATTAATTGCGAAGGCTAACATACGTAAGCTCTTACGAAGCGTCTCCGTCTTGTTCAAACCTTTACTGACAAGGTCTCATATGTACGACACAAAGGAAACTTACTATTACATGTAAGCGGAAGAACGGTATAATATGATTTTGGGTTTGCTTAATTTTCTAAAATAAAATTTCACGATCGGTATTATTCTAAATATTATGTCGAATTTACGGAAGCTCTAGCTGCAAACACTCGATCTCTATCGCCACCCAGCCCAGTTTCCCCAATTTGGTTGGTTCTTATTACATTTAGGACGTGTACTTAGCGTAAATAACTTTATAAGTAAAAACAAACAATCGTATCATACGGAGAGGATTACCACAGTCCCAACAATTAAGATTTCCAATGTATCCAACGATGTTCTGGCAACCTGAGTGATTTTTTTTCTGATTTGCTTGCCACCGTAGTTGCGAGTTCTTCTGTAATGTCTTATTATGCCTGATAAAGTGATCTGACGTTGAGAGTAACTGTTTTCAATCGTGTCAAAAGGCATGCATTCAATCAGTTGATTGAACAGGTGTATCATTCCTAATAAATACTCATAGACTCACCTGAACCTTCAGTTTTTCTTACATCTTTCAGAATTCTGTTTTAGACGTTCAATAGAATTTTCCCTATTGTGTACAGATGTCCGATTTGTGCAATATCACTCTAGTACGAAAAAGGTTACACTTTTCTGCAAAAACTCTTGCACGCATTGAAGAAAATCTTCGAGTTACCGAAAAATTGTTAACACTATTTCGTAACAAGTGTACTTTTAATACTTACGACACGTCCAATAGCTGAAGATGAAGCTACTATTTATACAATATGACTGTTGAACAGGCTCAGATGTCAGCTGAAATGTCAGGTAAAATTTCAATTGGGTAAGTAATATGGAGAAATCCGTAATTCGGACTCTGGTTTTTCTAAATCATTAACTGATTTATTATTAAATAAACGATTTAAAATGTCTTTTCTATTTGTATCTATCCTTTAGATAGTTCCAACCGAGGAAGATTGTCCCTACGGAATCAATCCACGTTCTCACAAAATAGCCAAAGTAATTAAATAGTATTTTAGGATAAGTAAGAAATAAACCTTCAGCCCCCACGTTGGGCGCCAGCCAAACGTTCGTTATCCGAAAACATTCAATTCACACACCTAACAACATTGTTTAAATGTCTACAGCTGAAAAGAAAACATTTCTTTTACGTAATCTGCCTTAAACTCAACTCAGGAAGTTGAAGTTTGAGTTCCATAATACTTCAGTAATGTAATATGCAAACTCATTGAGGAGGGCACTATAAATAGGTGTATGACTAAAACTCGATACGAGAAACTCTTTAAACTTTGCTTGGAACAATCTCAGGCAATCGTAAACCAAAACAAAAAAAAACAAAGCGCTTTTCCTCTATTTAATGTTTTCACTAGAAGGTTTTAACCTTTACCGGAATTTCGTCAAGAAGTAGCGCAATCCTTTCAAAAATGTCAATTTTCGAAATCTTCATTCAAAACCGTAAAATGCGAAGTAACTCAATGGTAGAAATTAATCACTTATTCAACATAAATACTTCTTGCTGTGGGAGTGTAATTGAACCACTTACGGAACGAAATTGTTCATAAAGACACACAAATTTATACAAGACGATTAAAGGTTTTAAAAAAATATCTACTTCATGCTAAGATAAATTTAAGTTAAATTTGTACGTCCCTGCTTTCTAACTTTAGTAGGAAAAATTGATGAAAGATGGTGAAAAAGCTGCGCTATGTTGCAAGACTCAACTAACATTCATAATTTATCCGCATTTAGTGGTAACTACATTATTGTTTTAATGCATTCAGATTAAGTTACAGTTAAGTTAAATTAAGTTATAACACAAATTATTTAAAATTAACATCAGTTAAATTACTGCAGTTATATGTTTTTGTGGAAAGACTTACATCAAAATCAACTTAAAATTAGAAATTAAATAAAAGTAAACTTATAAGAATATGCTTTCATTACATCCGACCAATCTGCCCTATCTTTGCATTATTATATTCCAAAACCATTAGTGGTTTTGTGACAAATGTTCTACGTCTTGACTGTACAATTTCGGTTTGGATAGAATGTTGCGTTGATTACATAAATACATTATTTTGTCTTTCCAGTTGAGAAAGGTTATTCCTCTGCTATTTTCTATTTCTATCCAGAAATTTGTTAGTTAGCTCTACGCTAGTGTACCAGTTATCTGTACAGACTGTCCGGTTTTTGTCTTGTATGAGTTCGCATAATTTCAAAACTGCTCCGGTCGGGGTAGTTTTAGTTTTCTACAATGTCTTTTCAGCATTAGTTTGTAAATTGTATGTGTAGCCATTTCCACAGCATAACTTGAAAACTTTTATGCCACATCTATGTCTTTTTTTGCTTATTATACTGTTTCATCAGTAGGCTTCCTCTAAATGGAATCATTGATTAGTCAACACACACAGTTTTAGAGGGTGTGTACAGGGTCTCGCATTATTTAGAAGAAGATTTACTAAATTACTTACTTTTACTTAATTTTTGAACAGAACATCTTGACTCCAATAATCTGCAGTTGCTGGTAATTTCTTGATACCCATCCACGTTATCAAGCCAAAAAACGTTTTTATTTCGCCTATATCTGTTAGGGTCCACTCATGTTATCTGAAAGATGGACCTACATCTGTAATAGTCAAGAGATGAGTGACGTATACGCGTGTCTGATCCACTATAGGGTCAAATATTGTATCTGTGACAACAGCAGAAAAGAATTCTCGTTGTTCAGCTACAGCTAACATGCCAAGTACATCACAATCTACGCCATGTTCTACTGAAAACGGGGCTAGTTTTACTTGTAAACCTTTGGGATTTATCCATTCATTTGATTTTGAACAATTTGGCAGAGATTCAACTGCGTTTTTTGGTACAACTTATAAAAATCATATAAGAGCGAGTCACTAAATTACTAATTTATATAAGTATATTACCTCGAGTTGGTTTTCTTGTGAATTACCAATCATCTCTGTTTGCAAATCAACATCTTCCACTTCATCTTCATCTACAATATAAAGAATTATGGAAACAACCCATCAAATAAAATATTCAAAATTTGCTTACTTTCCGGTGCAACGGAAGAGTCATCTGAAACATCGGAATCCAAATCGAAATTTGGATCAACTACCGAATCATCATCGCAGTCACCAATTCGAAATTTGGGTTGACTATCGAATCATCATCACATTGACTACAGCATGAAACTCATCTTCATCCGACATACTTTTTAGGCGTTCAAGATTTTTTTTTCTGATAAGGTGTGCATTTTTCGAGAAGACATTCTGTGCTCTAAAGTAACTACCTAATACTCACTGATAAATTAACTTGAATCGACAAGGTGACTAGCGTGCGTCGACAGAATGACAATAGTGGGGGGGACCGGCGGTGGTGAAGTAGGAGTGGGTTCATCCAACGCCTTGTCGGACCTATTGGCCCGACAATCAAAGAATGTCATTCTTTGCTTAAATATGTCACTAATCACAATGAAAGATAGGAAGCTAATTGCCGCACGTCTAAAAAACCTCTTGGCTTGTTAGACCTAAATAAAAAATTTGCGATGATAGTTAACTTAATGTTTCGCTATGTAGTTTTTCACCTTGATGTACCTATACAGGGTGTCCAGAATCTCTCTTGACGAACGGAAACTATACGTACTAAACATGATTTTATGTCGATTTAACCTGAATTACCTTAATCCAAAAATGCCCCTAAGGGAGCTAGAGCTCTTTGAAGATGGCAACGTCTGTACTTTATCATAGCCAACCAGGCATCGAAAACATAATTTAGTAATGAAACGGTATTTTCTCCCAGAAACACAAGAAGATTAAATTAATTTTTCTCGCAAACGGTACGAGATAGCGATTTCAACTAAAAGCACATTTTGTAAGGAAAACATTGTAGTTTTTAAATTTGATGTAAAATCCATTAAAAAATTGAAAACAGAAAATTTTCGTTAAACAAAGCTGTTGCCCGACGAAGTGGGCCGTTTCTGAACGCAATAAGAAAATCGTGTTCTCAGTGGACGGTTTGTCATTATCGACTTATTTGTTGCACCAAGTTTGAACTTGTTACGTAGCGGTGTTTTGAGATATTTAACAAAAAGTGACTTGACGGTGCCATCTTCAAGGGGCTCCCTTAGGAGGCGTTTTTGGAGTAAGGTAATTTAGGTTAAATCGACACAAAATCATGTCTATAACTAAAAATAATCTAAAAATAAAGTGAAGGATTAGATAACACGTTCGCTACCGACACTTAAAATGGCACCGACGCCCATAGACCCAAGATGTTTTCTTGTAGTGTTATATATAAAATATATTCAAATGTGTGTAACTACATTTCTTTTTATCCAAATTTTGATTTTTGTGTAATTTTCAGAATGACTCATATATGAGACGTGGGTCTGTGGATAGCTTTATTCATGCAGTAGACTATCTGTCTCACATATGGGACACATATTTTTCACTAAATAGACCATTTGTCTCATATATGAGTCGTTGAAAAAGGAAGAATAGGCTTTTGGGGAAAAAAACAATTTTTATATTATAATAATTAATATAATATTCAAATATTGAGAGTAAAAATAATAAACATTTTAATTTATTAAAAGTAACACAAAATAAGAATTAATAGCATAACTAAAATTTATGATATATGGCAAAACATGGATCTGCACAGAGTCCTATTGCTTTTTTCTTGTCATCTGTACATGAAGCACAAATGTACCAAGTTTGTGTTCGCTTTTCTTTTCGCTGCATACTCTGCATCTAACTCTCTTCTCTAATTTCTTCAAGAAATGAGGAGATTTTGTGGCCTTTTTTCCTTCCATAGTTTGTTGATTTCCTATTAGAGTTACAATAATTTGATTTCTAAATTCTAGATAACTCATATTTCTTTTCGTAATTTTCTTATGTAACCAACAAGCATTCCAAAGACAAATATCTAAGATGTGGAAAAAAAGTTTTATATACCATCTAATGGTTTTTCTAGGAGTAGTATAATAAGAAACCATTTGATCAGCTCTGTCAATGCCAGACATGGATCTATTGTAGTCAGTGACAATATTTGGTTTTGTCATTTTCTTTCCATTTCTATTTGTTACACAAGTCATTTCAAATTTATGACAGGTGGAAATTACCAGAACGTCCCTCTTGTCTCTCCATTTTCCCACTACAATATTATCTCGGCTTCTCCAAATATTTTCTCCCTTTTTCAATTTACTTTGAATTACATCTATTGGATTACCTTTCCTATTACTTCGGAGAGTGCCAACTATATGTGTTTTATTTTGTAGCATATCTTAAGCAAGTCTTACACTTGAATGAAAATTGTCCACGTAAACAATGTGACCTTTTTGCATGTACGGTTGCATAAGCTCATGAACAACACTTGAATCATGATCCACTGTTCCTTTTCCAGAATAAATAATAATATTTGAAACGAACCCATCTGGTGTGCATAATTCGTAAAGCTTTATACCGTATTTGGCAGCTTTATCTGGTATATACTGCCTGAACGTTAATCTTCCACGCCACAACAGAAGTGCCTCATCTACTGATAAATCACGCCCAGGATAATATGTATTTGTTATATTTTCAAGAACGTGTGATTTCACATTATTAATTTTGTGCATACGATCTGACTCGTCATCATCATCATTATAAAAACTCAAACAACGAAGTATCATTTCAAAACGATTTCATTCCATTGTTTTTGTGAACAAGGGATGATAATAAATTTCTTGTTTTGACCAATAGCATTTCACGCTGGGCATTTGTATATTACCCATTGCAATGCACAAACCAAGAAATTTTTTGAGCTCCGGTTTATCAATATTCTACCACCGATGCATGTTTGATTTGCTATTCAGATTTTTGGATATTTTTACTGCTTTAGAATTTGTCCATTCTACAATTTTGTTTAATAATTCGTCGTCGAATAAAGTAAGAAATACATCAATGGGAGAAATATTTTCATTAAAATGTAAAACCATAAATGACTGGATCTCTATCATGGCTCTCCCACTTTCCAGTATTATTCGTTTCTTCTTCGCCTTCCAAATTTAAAATTTCAGAGATATCTGATTCCTCGGAATCTGAATAATCAGATAAATGGACGCTGCTTCCAGAATCATCAAATGGTTCTTCATATTCATCACTCTCTAAATCCGATTCATCTGAGTTTAAACCATCTTGTATTTTATGTACTTCTTCTTCTAATTCTCTATCTGTAAGATGTCGGCTCATATCATCCATTATACTAAAAATGCAAAAAACTTAATAAATTTGATCTACAAAATTATAATAGTTAATATAAATACCAGCTTTTTATTTATTTTCAATAATCTCAACTACTAACACATAAAAAAACTCACATCCGAACTACACAAATAACCATCAACATAACCTATAAACTGCAAGCCAGAACCTGAGACCACGCGACTCAAGTGTGAATCATAGCTTCCAATAGACTACTGTGTAGTATGAATTCAATTGCAATAGACTCCGCCGAGTTATAATATATTTCATAAGCCAGTGTCAGCGTCCCACAAACTGTGTGGCTCATATATGAGCCGGTCGGTAGCGAACGTGATAGGGAATGTTTGACCTTCGTGTTGATTGGTTAAAACAAGAGAGACATTTACAGCACTAAAGAAACAATTTCAGCATAGAAATTTAAAAATAGCAATGTTACCAGTTACCAATGTTATCATTACTTATATGTCATTAACCACCAAAATTCTAATAAGGTAGTCGTTAAAACGAACTAACATTGATCAGAATGTACGTTTATTGTTTAATAATACCAATTATTTCCTTTAACACGTTTAAAACGCATTTAAAAATAGAAATTTATATTAAATTGTAATATGGTCTGACAACACTGTGTGAACTTAAAATTAATTTCGTTTTTGTGGTTATGTTATTCTTTAAATATCCCTTTAAAAAATCCTTCACAGCTTTCAATCATTGTGTCGATCATTTTTTGTCTGTCGCATGGGGAAAGTGTTCAAAATGGTCGTTAAAAATATAAAAAAATTTTTTTTATTAAATTAAAAATATTATTTTGGATTATTACAATAAAATACTATATTTTCTTAAACGGTTCTTATGTTTATCATGGGAATGCAAGCTTGCGCATTCTCAACTGATTTAATTTCTTGTACTGAAGAAAACAAAACCTTCACAGTTTTTCGTAACGAATTTGTTATCGTTATTCAAATTTGCCGCCATGTATATATTAGAGCGGTGTGAACATAACTTGAATTCAAGCGCCCTCTACTTTATTCTTATTTGATTTCAAGCTTAGATAACTAATCTAAGATTTCAAGTATAGTATGTGTAGTTTCCGTTTGTCAGGAGTTTCGGAACACCCTGTTTGCTTACTCAACGAGGTAACGTCATTACAGCACCCCTGCTTCCAATTATAGGGAGAAGATTTGGTGAAATTGGTAAAAAAACTCGTGCGGCGCTGTAATACAAATATGTAATTAACATTCATGATCTATCCGCACTACGTTACTGATTTAATGCGTTCAAATTAATTAATTAATTTATAACTCAAATTAGTTAAAATTAAGATCACTTATATTTAAAGTACCTACAAGTTTTTTTATGAGGAAGTAATGAGCTCAATCGACATTAAGCTGTATGTTTTTTTGGAAAAACTTGCTTCAAAATCAACTTAAAGTTAAAAATGAAATCATTCAACATTTGGTACGTTTAACTGTTTTGACACTTTTTTTACATCTTGAAGTAAAGACTTTACCAACGATGTTACTTCATTACAGCATCTCAAGATCTTACACAATAAAAGACTAAAATTAAAATTTAATGAATTAGTTTATATGTATAGTTAGCATAACACTTTTTGTTCTATTTGTTTATTCCTTGTTTTCACTATTAGCCGTTTTTAATAAATAATAAATAATAAGCTGGCATAATTTATTTTATGATATTAAGCTTAATTTTTGAGTTTCGTACTACCAAATTAATAAAAATAAGGTTTTATTTACCAAATTGCATTTTGACTAAAAATGATGTATTGTTTGGTTATAAAAAAGTTATACAGACAAATTGTTGACAAAATTGATTGATCAAACATTTAGCAAAACTTTATCACTTTAATATTATGATATTTAATAAATCCTGACCTTAAAATCTAAATTGAAAATTTGGCTATAATTAAATAATTACGAGAAAAGGCTTTCATTTATTGTATATGGGTGAGGTTGTCAACCTGAGAAAAATCGAGGGAAAATCTATAAACAGGTAGCCGAGGTCAAGGGCGTACCGTGTTATTAAGTAATAACGTTTTAATCTTAATTAAAAAACCAGAAACGACAACCACCCCGATTTTTTTTAATTTCGCCTTTTTTAAACTTTTTACGTGTACGAAAATTACAAAATTAATTATTCAACGCCATCCCTTACGTTATTCAAGTAAAGCGAAAGATACCTTCAGTGGGAAAATTTTGTGATGTGCGTACTGGTGTTTCACTTCATTTTCATTTTCTTAATAGGTAAGAAAAACCCGTATGCGTTTGTGGAAACTACCTGTATGAGTGTTACAAGTTTACAGTTTTATCGACTGAAATAATATTAACGGAGCTACCAGACGTGATTCACTAAATTAAACGATTTCCCACGTTTTTCATTCTCTGATAGAAAGTTTTCCTAATATCGAACATAAATTTATTTTCGATTGCATTCCGTTATGTTAACAACCGACCACACACATGTTAATGTCATTTTAGTTAAGATGTTACAAGTCTTATTTTGGGAATGTTTCTTTAATAATGTCAATTTTTATTTATATAGACAACATTATCATATAAATCAAGCTTACGCTATTACTATCCGGTACTTCGGACAACTCGTGCTGAAAACTGCACACTAACAAAGTATACGTCTAATTACCATACTTTGTAATACTGACACGAAAGATAATCCCATGGTTAAGTTAAATAGACTTTCTAATAAAAAAATCGCTTATAAATTAAAAAAAAATGTTCTGGAAGAAATACATTTAAAATTACAAGAAATTTTGGATTAAAATTAATTTAATGAAATGACCTTTTAGATTAGGTCTAATTATTTCAAAATTTTTGATAAAATTACATATATTGTTATTCAAACGAATTAATAACTGTGGGCCAGTTTTCCAGTTAACAGAAAAAAATTGGTTACATAATGCTTTCTAATATATGTAAATAAATAACTTCAAAACCCACAATACCTAAATTTGAGTCATATCGGTTTTTAAACACGATAATTCCCCATTTTTGATCTGCCATTTTTAGTTTTTAAATTTTGACAAATGATTTATTCTTAGCGATCCTCAAAACTCGCAATACCCGACATTCAAAAAAATGTTGCACCCTAAAAACAGTGCGCCACTGTCAGTTTTTAAAATATTTTATTTAGATAATGTTTCACAAATTAACAAAGTTGCAAAATTAGTCCATAATACCTGAATTTTGGTCACATCGGATTTTAAACAAGATAATCCTTCATTTTTGACAAATGGATTATATTTAGCGATCTTAAAAACCACCAATACCCGACTTTAAAAAAAATCGGTAGATAAATGAAATAAAAACGATAATCCCCCATCTTTGGTCCGCCATTTTGAATTTTTTAATTTTGACAAATGATTTATACTTAGCGATCTTAAAAACCCCCGATACCCGACTTTCAAAAAAATCGGTTGATAAATTAGAAAATGCACAATTTTGTACCCTAAAAAAGGCGACCCACTCGTTATTACACATTTTTTATTTTGAAATTATATAAAAACGTATTAGTTTGTTTTTTAATTATCTAATTTTTTCAAATTTGAAGCAATGATTTTTTTTTATTTTCTAATCCCCTAAAAATGCCCCGTCACTGGGTGGATTTTGTTCATTAACAAACTTGACCTAGTTTTTATGGCAAAGAATTATTTTACCAAATTTCGTATCAATCACTTTAATGGTTCAAAAGAAATCCCACACACACACAAACAGACACACAGGCAGACACGAAATTTTGCATTGAAATGAATTCCCGGCCCGACTTTTTTATTATTCGTGTTGCATTAGTATCAATTACAGTTAAACAAGTAAATTATAGAAGTTACACTTCAACATTTGTGTGTTATAATCACTTTTACATCAAGCATCGTTTAATTCTAGGAACACTTCTAAACTAAATTTTTTTTGTTTGGATTGTTATTATTAAGAAATATAACTTTCAATCATTTCAGACCAGAGTTTTGGTTTTTAGTCCTTAAAATTTGATCAACAACAAGGAAATCTGTCCGTGTATCAATGTTTTCCGTGCGGCAATCGGCCAACTGACGTCATCGTCGCAGCTGAGAGAGGGCTATATTCTCGCCTGGTATAAAGTACGCCGAGCGGATTTTGTCACTTCTAAAAGCGGAATATAATTAGTGGGAAGTTAACAACATTTTCGAAAACGTTTTGTTACGTGTAAAAAGGTATCGCTGTGCCAGTAGTAAAAGATGAGCCGTAACAGCGAGTAAGGATTAGGCTGGAAGCTCAGTCGGTCGATTAGGCACTTGGATGCGTGGACGTGTGGCTAGCGCAGAAAGACATAAAGTAATAAAAGGACACCACTTCATTTAAATCTTTACTCCTTAAACCAAGGAAAGGGCTACGACACAGTAAGAGGCACGGAACAGTTAAAAAAATGGTGGACACAGTTCAAGAGAAGAATAGGCCCAGTTAGGAATAAAATCCTCGACCGCAGTAATAAAGAAACAACTACTGGTAGTTTAACACAAATCGGTTTAATTTTTGCAATACAGTAATATCCCCAACTCTTTTTTAGACCTGCAGAAAATATACGTAACTAAATCTTCATAAAATCCCACTAATCTAGTTAGCAAATTGTATCAATTATAAATACTAATAAGTATTAGAACAATTGGTATCGTAGCTATAAAATTGTAAACAAACCGAGAATTCTTATCAATACACAATCGTAATAGAACCACACTCACTTTGTTTATAGTGTTATCCCTAAAATACAAAAACCAAACAATGAATCAAACTTTACCGTATTGAGAACAAAAATGTTATGCACTGTTCGACATCCAGCATTGACCCCAGAAATTAAAGACACAACACATAATCAAAATTAAATAAATCATAAAACCGTGGTTTTAGGAAGAGCTTTCCTTAAATCTGGCGTATCAGTTTTAATTTAACCGAATAGTAATTCAAACCCGATATAGTAACCAAAATATTTCAGCCAGATGTCTACCATTGCGTTTTTCTTAAACACAAGAAGATTTAAATTTGATTAACAGTAAAGACAAAAAGTAAAGAATAAATTTTCCCAACAGCAACCAAAGATTGGTAGCTTGCTATTATTATTATTACAAGCACAGATGAGAAGCATAAACCAAAAGCCTTACAATTACCCAGTAAGATTTCAAGCCAAAATGTATAACCATGGGGGAACTTAAACAGTTATAACTAGTAAGTGAGACACGCATTATACATTTAACTCATTAAGTAACTGTGAAATTGTGATAAGGATCATACTACATAAGCATTTTAGTTGATAAAGCTCAAATGTTAAGATATCGTGGACCACTCTGTATAACAAGCGTTGAATTACGAAAGTGCAAGGTTCAGATCCTAAACAGATGTTAACTTCAAAGCAGTAGGTATAAAAATGTAACAGGTGTTTAAAGCACACTTCAAATTTTAAGAATGGGAAGTTATTACGCATTAAAATAGTATAACATTGAAGCTGGATTAGCAACTGTAAACAAACGAGCACCTGTGTAAGTATGAATTGGTCGGTTTCCAATAAATCATAATTAAACATTTATTATTGCAGGAAGATGACCACGTAACTTACTTTCAAATTGGCTATCGGAAACGATTTCTTAATTATTCCATAAATTAGTAATAAGCGTTATAACCAGGTATAGTTGGAGCATCCGCTACAGCAGTATCCTGAAGAAACGTAGCAGAACAACAACTCCCTATAGAAAAATCTAAGGAAACAAATGTTTTAGATACAAGTTGAGTGCTAAATTGTACAAGGCTATTTGTTCGACTAATCGTTAAAACAACGGTGGTGACTGTTAAAAAAAAGATTTATTCAGCGGGCACGACGAGAACAGAAGAAACCTTCTAAATCCGTAATAAAGGAAACTAACATATTTAGCTAGTAGTCATTTTGAAGTACAAATCTTGAGAACAAAAAAAGCTGGGAACCACTTGCAACGTGCCTAACCAACCAGGTCACATAAAAAAGGGAGAGGAAATGGTTAGCTCGACTAGCAAATCAGCCAAACGGTCCAAGATCTTCTAGATGAAACTTCAGACATAACAAAATATATTATTAAAACGATTGACAAATACAAATTAACAACAAAAGTAATGATAATGTGCGCGGACAAGACAAAATGCAATTTTGGAGGAGCAATAAGACATGACCAAAGTAACTGTCATAAAGTTCAGCAGTTACCTAAAACACCTTTTTTCAGGTGAACTGTGCTGCTCATATCCTTCATAGCTGTGTTCAAACATCACCAGAAGGCTTTCCTATTGACATCGAAGCCATTATCGTGAAAATTTAAAGCTATTTCTAGATTTCTACTTTTCGAGTTGAATGACTAAACATTTGGGAGAGTTTGTTAATGTTGAATACCAAAAACCGTTGGGATACAGTAAAATCAGATAGTTAGCAATGTTACCTTCGATAGAAAGAATATTAAAAATGTTCAAACAGTTAGAAAGTTACTTTCTTTCTCAAGAAAGATGTCCCACGTCATTCGTAATAGTTTTAAAAACAATTTTTTTTGAACTTTAGCTGTGGTTTTTCACACTTACAAGCTTCTACATTTCATACATGTATGTGGCAAGTGGAATCTGAAAAATGTTCAGTGGTAGAAGTATACATGGTTCTATCAAATTTAAAGCACCAATTGATAGAAAGAAAAAATGAAATCTTTTTACCAAATCAAGTTAACACTTTGCTAATAGCTTTGGTAAATGAAACAGAACACCTAGCCGTATACTACTTTGTAAGGCCTATTTGGATAAATGGACGCAATACTTTGAAGATTTGCAAGCGTTTCATTGGGAATTGCTAAAAAAAGAACCTCTGTGGTGGGATGTTGGAAACTCATTAACCCTTTTTCAAAAATAACACGCTGATATTCATATAGATGATTCAGAACTTTCTGAGGAAATTGTATGCTTTGAAGGTATACACCAGTGAAAGAATGAAAGAGTGTAAAGAAGGGTCTGTTTCTATTGACAAGCAATGGATCGAGCTTTTTAACCACTTCAATATATACCAACCAACAACCTATTAAAAGTTGTTGAAATGTGCAGGTGTTTACTGGGATACAACGCCGCCTCGACAAAGGATTTTTTTAACATGAATAAAATTTGTTCTAGAGAAAAACCAGCCTTACTGTAAGAACCTTAAAAGGACCTTTAATGACAAAACATAATTTTGAAATCAATTTTCTTGAATTTTTATCTCCAAGATCGCCCTATATATTTTACGAATGGTGAATTCAATGGAAAACTATGCAGAAGAGTAACGTTTCGCTTGCCATTTTATTAACTATGTATTTTTAAAAACCGAAGTAAAATATAGAAATAAATAGATGTCGTTGGAAAAATCTGGAGCACTGGAACTGTGGCAGGATCTGTAACAAACAAAATATACCCATGTACCGCACAAAATTAAAAAAAACACCGAACACGTTTCGGTTTGGTGTTTTTTTAATTTTGTGTGGTACGTGGGTATATTTTGTTTGTTACAGATTTCTTTGGCATAATTGAATGATGACATGGGACGCCTAAGAACTTACCATAAGCAACCACTACATTTCTTTCTCTCCTTCCCCTTACTTAGGACTATGTGGTATCACTCAGGTTCTCCGGGTGATGCGTTCATGTCCCATATTTCATTTTTACATATTAAGTTAGTTTATTACTTCCCAGTTGATTAATAATATATAAATCAATCTATAACATTTTGATTATGTAAACAAAAGACAAAAGAATTTTCGATATCCAAACGTGTTCAACTGATTTATATAGCACTTAGCGTGCAAGTTTTAAACAACCTTCGATGTGAAATTTTTGCATTAAAAAAACAATCCACTCATTTTGTTGTAATCGTGTTGGTTCTCAGATTCCTTCTTACGCTAGTAAAGTGAGGGTGTTATTTGTGCTTCATACCAGCCGAGGAGGTACTACCATCTTTACCATGCTCACCTTAATACTGCTACTTCGAGTAAAACCTGGCGGTCTTTAACCCATTCGGATCCTATTATTGCTCTCGGATTAAGAATACAAAATTACCAACGAAATAGTTATCGTTTCTAAAATCTATTAGCATAACATACGTGGCAACAGGTCTAATCTTAATGCTGTTTATCAACATTTTGAACGATTACAACCTGATATTTTGTTTCCATCAGAAACACAAATCTCATCTGGCAACTTTGATTGACCTGATCTGCAGTTTCCTCACTACAACCGCATTTCGAAATAAAAGCGTGCGGCTATCTCACACACAACATCGCTTGCAAAGTGTTTTTCTTTGGAGAAAAAAGTTGACGTAGCTTGGTTCAAACATTCTGGTCCTAAATTTGTGAAATTCCACTGTTGCTTTTATAAGCGTCTCAATAACTGTAACTTTCAAGAATTCTTTATTAACATAGTAACAAAGCTCGTTTCCATCTTGAGACATCTCAATTTTGGGAGATTATAATGTGCATAACCTTAATTAGCTTTAATTTTCATTTGTCACTAATTCTGCGAGCCATAGTGCCGAAATGTTTGCTACTTTATGTGATCTCACACAAACGATTTCCGAACCCATTAGTATCCCTGATAACCCTAATCACAATCCATATCTTCTAGATCTCTTTTTTACACATCCACTTGTTCACAAAACATCAGTTTTTCTACGCTAGATCTATCTGATCATTGTGGAATAGAAATATCTTAAACTGTTCCAAACTCTACTATCGTTCACAACACTAACAGATCCTTCTGGTCTTTTAAATCGTCCTTGGGTTCAGACACTGCTCTTCAGTACCTGACGTCATCCTCAGGCCATGGAGTTATACACTTTCGACAAAGAAAATCCTATTGTGAAATAAAGTTTTAACAATAAGTACTATACATATTTTTAATATAATACTTTTTTACTTCACAACTCTTTATAGAGGTATTAGAGCGAAGGCTGTGCTTGAATATTTTTATATAACCAGTTAATACTTGGTGCGGTGCTATTAGGACAGTCGAAGGTACACCGCATAGTGGAAAATCCATTCTCGAAAGGGGTGTTTTAAGGTGGGAGCCGGGGATGTACCACCACCCTTACCATTGACTCCTTAATATTGGGTAACTGATTTTCGAGCTCGATAAAGGCTGCCGGTCACCCTTGATGATGAGAATAGATTAAGGGCTTACCCTTAATCTTACTCTTAAGTGTTAGAAAATGTTGAAGTGGTGCATTGTTTTCACGGGCAGATTTCAGAAGACCAAACTTCTTTATGAACACCCTGATCTTATCAATAATAGAAAACTGAGTTGTATGTTTGCCCTGTAAACTTAGATTTAAGTCATTCAGTCTGCTAAAGGAAGAGCACCTTTCCTCTAGACAGCCACCTAATTTCAGTGTGAAGAAGCAAATTATCTCGAATACTTCCCATTTCGGAACATAAAATCAGAGTCTTGAATACAAAGTTCATGCTTTAATAAAATTAACTACATTTACTGCGTCGTTCATGATGTCTTAATTCATATGGCAGCACCATAGCTGCACTGTGTATTTTACAGTGAACGAAAACACAATCTGGAGCTACTGCCTTAATCCTTGTTACCACTCCTCCATGTTTTCCCGTCATTGCTAATTAGATTTTGATAGTAATCCATTGGCGGAGAGGGTGGTTTGTTAGGGGCAGTTTTTGGTTTTATCAAATATTTCTAAAACAGCTGCACATTTCAAAGATATAAAAATACCTAGATATAGACTTTAAACATATCGATTAATTATGTTCTACTCAATTATTTGATCGACGCGTAATTTAGTGGCAAAGATCCTAAAGTAGAATTTCAAAGAAAAAGTGTAGAGATATTTTTTAAAGAAAATTTAATTTTACATAACTTTTCTTTGTAAAGTCTCTTAATATAACGCAAAATAAGTCTAATAATTAATTAAATTTGATTGAAAATGGCTATACTGTATTACTGAATCTTATAAAAGCGGGCGGTTTAGGAATTGTTTTTTAAGTTAACATGTACTTGTGTCTATTAATCTCTATCTGACATAAAGTTTTAAACGTCACTATAACATAAGTAGATTATTGTTTTTGATTTTACAATGTTGCCTGTTTCCGTTATGACCGTATAAAAAGGAGATTGCATAGTTATCTTAAAAAAATTGAAATTAAAATTATTTCATTTCTTTTAATTATCATTTTGTAGGTTGGAAGAACGTGTGGTGTTCCATACCAGATATTTTATACGTTCATAGCGAAAACAGGCAACAATGGAAAATCAAAAACAAAAATCTATGTCATAATGACGTTTACTACTTCATGTCAGATAGAAATTAATAGACATACATACATTGCAACTTAAAAAATTCTAAAGCCGCCCACTTCCGTAAGATATAAATAATACAGTTTAAAACCATTCTCGTTCATATTTACTTAATTTATAGACCTACCTTGCGTTATATTAAGAAACTTTATAAAGAAAAGTTATGTAAAATTAAATTTACAAAAAAAATATGTCTGTACGTGAGCGTGTGCGTGTGCGTGTGCGTGTACGTGTGCGTGTATGTGCGAGTGCATGTGCATTTGCGTGTGCGCGTGCGCGTACGTGTAGGTGTTGGTGCGCGTGCGTGTGTATGTATGTGTGTTTTACAGAACGGCGAATACCATATAAATGTTGCTGTTTATGACTTTGTACAACACATTGCTTACACACCATACGTCTTCAAAATGTTCAAAATTGCCTTTTCTTAAACACCAACCGTATTCATTTGTTATTCTTGTTTTTATTCTGGTTATGAATGTCGCTTTATTGCCACAGTTTCCTTTTCCACGTAGAAACATAAAACCAGTCTTGTATATAACACTTTTATCTGAATACATCGTTTAGTGTGCATTCTACGCCTGTTAGCTTAAATACTAATAATTTCACGTAGCCCCATAGTTCTGCTGTTATAGGACTTACTAATAACGTATGTCATGAATTCCCGATTTCTGCAGGCTAAAAAGGACAACTGATAACGTTTGTTTTACCACATTTGTGTAGAAAAACGGCATCTGCGTGCCCATTCTTACCAAGGCGCCAAGGAGGTGTGCAGTGTTGTTAAATTTTTTTGAAGATCTTTATGGACTTTTCTTCTACTGTTTATTTTGTGTTGTGCAGATTAGTGAAAATAAGCAGAAACGGTTCTTTTTTGGGATCCTTATTTCTAATTTTATTGCTATACTGCTTGTTAAAGGCATCTGTTATTTGTCGATAATGTTTAAGTCCACTTTTAAATTGTTGGAAACTTTATGTAAGGTGGATGAAAAGGCCTCTTCGTTCATTCATTCATCAATGGTCATAAAGTCGGATTACTTCCTGAAACTTGTATCAGACAAGTACACGTGGTCGAGATATTTCCTAGTATTGAATTTTATTAAAACCATTTTAAACGCATTTATAGCTTCTGATAATGCCTCTAAATAGGTGTAAAGTTGTAATTGTTGTAGTTTTGTATGATGGCGTTACTTGGTTTAGGTAGTGTTACTACAAAATAAATATTACATTATATATATGAATTTGCATTTGTTAGTAAATAATAGATAATGTAACTAAATTTTCTATAAGCACAACGTGAATTAAATCGTACACGTGGTCGAGATATTTCCTAGTTTTGAATTTTATTAAAACCATTTTAAACGCATTTATAGCTTCTGATAATGCCCCTAAATAGGTTTAAAGTTGTAATTGTTGAAGTTTTGTATGATGGTGTTAGTTGGTTTAGGTAGTGTTACTACAAAATAAATATTACATTATATATATGAATTTGCATTTGTTAGTAAATAATAGATAATGTAACTAAATTTTCTATAAGCACAACGTGAATTAAATCGTACACGTGGTCGAGATATTTCCTAGTTTTGAATTTTATTAAAACCATTTTAAACGCATTTATAGCTTCTGATAATGCCCCTAAATAGGTTTAAAGTTGTAATTGTTGTAGTTTTGTATGATGGCGTTACTTGGTTTAGGTAGTGTTACTACAAAATATATATTACATTATATATATGAATTTGCATTTGTTAGTAAATAATAGATAATGCAACTAAATTTTCTATAAGCACACCGTGAATTAAATCCTACACGTGGTCGAGATATTTCCTAGTATTGAATTTTATTAAAACCATTTTAAACGCATTTATAGCTTCTGATAATGCCCCTAAATAGGTTTAAAGTTGTAATTGTTGTAGTTTTGTATGATGGCGTTACTTGGTTTAGGTAGTGTTACTACTTCGTGAATAACGAAGGTTTCCTTTGCTCAATAAGAGCAAACTCTGTTACGGGAATACCTTGAATGTCGCACAATCCTCTTGGAACATTGTTTATTTGTGTCTCCGCAAAGCGACTGCTGCGTTTGAGAGATTGTCATATGGTGAAATTCTGTCCACGTGTTCTTTTCTATGGGACATAAAAAACCATTTCTATTTTATTTATTTGTTGGCGTTTACGATTAATCTTTCCAGAATAATTTTCCACTTTTGTTCTTCTTCATTCAATAAGAATTTTTGTATAACAGTTTAAATGTGCGAAATTTCGCTATTAAGCTTACCAGACCTAATCCTCCGTACTCTACAGGTAAACATACATCTTCTGCTTTGCACTAATGTATTTCGGACCACATAATGCTAACTAGCGACTTTTGCAACGCACTTAAGTAATCTGCACTTGATAATACCACTTGTAAGAAATGCGAGTCTTTTGGTGCTACAGGCTGCTTTATAATTATTTTCTCAGTGCTCCTCAATACGCCCTTGATATTGTAAACCGCACTTCAAAATGGGCTCTAAGACATACAAATGACTTGTCTCTTGAGCATAGAAGTATAGTTTCGATTCTTTCCTTGTTCTATCGCTATTATAATGGCAAGTGTGCCTTTGAATTACATTCCTTAATACCATAGCAGGCCATATTCGCTAGAAATATTCGAATTACCCATTCACACCATAATTACGCACTCAAAATTCCACCTTGTCACTCTAAACCGTCGCAATCTACGTTTTTCCACCCGACCACCAAATTGTAGAATGCACCACCCCGTTCCTGTTTTCCTCCAAACTTTGATTGAAGTAAATTTCAGGTAGCCGTTCATAAACACTTCTCGGCAGCGTAACAATATCTCTAATTTCCTCCCAGTGTTCATGGGTGCTTTAGCACGTTAGGCAAATCTGGACTAGTATATATGCTGGTATGAGTTAGCCTTTTCTATAGTAATAGAAGGCGCCATGAGTTTTCTAAAATGCAACCCTAAAAATTTAAAAAGGTAGTATTGAGAAAAGGGAGCTGAAAGAGAAACTTTTAATTAGTTCATAAAAACAAGAAATCAGATTTTGTTACTTTTATTCAATAAAACAAAGTAATGTAAATTGTAGATTTCTACTGCAAATATTAATTTAGAAAACCAGAAATCAACAATCAGATTTCCGAACTCTGCAGAAAGCATTAGCACATCAAAGTAATTAGTTGTTTGTAAACTATATTGTTTACTCAACGTAATAATTACAAGTAGAACTACAAGGAACGTAGACCATTGAGCTCAAGGGTGTTTGTACTAAATTAAGAAATTGTACCATAAACAAACCGATCTTTATGTGAAACTGTCTGTATTTCAAGTTAATAATAAAGAAAAATAAATACTCGTGGCACAAAGTGTCTACCTTAAATGAAAGGTAAATAGATTAAAGTTCTTTATACATAATACAAGCGGTACAAGAACCACTTGTATTGTGTCAATGTAATCTGACAGAGCAAACAAGTAAATAATGGTTAACGGTGATTATATACAAGTTACACACGTATATAAACTAGAAAATATATATGTTAGTAAATTTTACAGATATAATTGGATCATTTCATCGATTGTCAACATTGTAGGTAACCGTACAAGTGATACAACTAACAGTTCAATTGAAATCACTGTGTTCTATATAATAGTTGCACCATTTCCACATGTGCCAACAGTTAGTAGATGAGTGTATAAAATTAGTTATCTTAAATTCATTGATTCGAAACCCGATCAAATGAGTGTAATAGTACTAACCTGTTTCGATGCCTTCAGTGAGATATATGAACATAAAAGATGTACCGGTAGTGTACTGATAATGGAATTAACAGTTACAATAAGTGATCCTGAATGTAGACAAATGGTGACCATGCGATTTCAGCGATAATCATAGAGGTTATTTTTCGAACATAACCGTAATGTTGATATCATCAGTAGTACATAAACAGTACAGAAGTGTCTAGAAAAGGAAATAAGTAGAAGTATAAGTAGATGTAAAAGTCCTAAAGCAATTCCAGATATAAGCTTGATGTGTATTTAAAATGAAATCAATTTAACTTACCACAGTGACCACATATACTGACATGAATATCTTATTCAACATAAATAGTGCGGTGGATTATATCCCAATTAACTTGGGGCATTTAATTAAAAATGAAACAGAGAATTCCAAAACACGTATTTTTTAATTCGATACCTTTTTGGAAAGAGATTATCTTATATGCTAGATTGTAGATCTACCACTAGATCTCATACATTTTTATGAACTTCATATAATTATGTCATTAAGTTAATTTCAATGCAGTAATAAAAAAATAAAGATACTTAGCGCTGAGTTAAATAATTATTTATAACCACAAAATAGAAAATTACAATTTAATTAGAGAACACATAATAAGAATTATATACAAGAGCCAATAGCGTAACATAGGGGCTTTACTTAGGGTAAAATGATTATGTGTATTGCATAAATACATTTGTGTGTTTTGAATGTGTAGTGGGCATACTGGCGATAATTTGTCTTTATAATAGTGTATAACAATGCTCAACGGGTATTCTCATTCAACCAGATGGTTTTTACGATTCTGATCTAATTTGAATTCAAAATGTATAATTTATTTCTAAAATTAATAATTGTTTATGACCGCAAATTATGAGTATTGAACCACAAAAGTTTATCGTGCATAATGTTATGGCACGTTCTGGAATTGCAGTGTAAGGGGCCAGTGTTTTACTACCAGTAAAGCTAATATTTACGTTTGGATAAAGATTTTAATTATCAATAGTTAAACAATATTGTTTGGACCGTAAAGTTAAACCGTTATATCTTATCGAGACAACACGATTTATTTTTTTACCGAAATGATCTGCTTGATTATGTTTAATTACATATTTAGTTTACATAGTAATATTACCCAAAACACATCAAACTAAGTTTTATTAGGAAACATCTATAACGGTAGTAAAAGAATTAGAACTGTTGGGGCATATCGACGTTTCGGCAATATTCTATCAACTGCTTTCAGATATTTTTCTATATTTATCCTGTTTCACTTAAGAATTTGAATTACATATGATTTCACAAAGAAACCAATAAATTCCAAAATTTTTTACAAAAGGATTCTAATCAAAATACTTTATTGAGAAATTTCTGCTTTTTGCATAGTGAACTCTAAACCATAGCTATCAGCGATTTGCTAACGATATACAGAACCACGCACGCTCTGAAGGCATTCAGTAACGCATGTGTGGATGTATGTTGAGTTGCCTGACAGTAGGTGTTAAGGATATGAAAGAAGTGGATTCTTTACGTTCTTTGACACTTTTTCAAGTTTTACACAAAACTTTGCTCGTAAATATACAATACTAAAGTACAACTTGAAACGGTTCAAATCCTTTTAAAGAATATAATTGCGCCCAAAATTTTTAATAGAAATTTTACACAAGCATAAACTTTTCATTAATAGTAATAAACCATGTTCAACCGATTATACAAGAAATTAATTGGCCGCAAAGAATATTTAGAAAATGTCTCTAAATCACAATGATTAATTTTATTTTAACGTGGCTAACAAATAACATTGTCAAAACTTTTGGTAATAATTTTGAATACGTGCATATTTTAAGAGAATGTCTCGTTTCACTTAAATTATGCAACATTGTTTGGAATTTCATTTAAAAAATGCACTAGTGATTTATCATTTTCTCATATTTCCTTGCTAAGGAATTAATGTAAATTAAATTCACACATAATGTAGAATGTACAATAGTACTATTTTAGAGAATTACTTTTTATGGAGTCTTGAAACAGTTGTTTAGACATAAATATTATTAAATAGCACTTTTGGTTAAAATTTCTGTAAATTTTTAATAATGCTCCTAGTTTCGATATAGAACTAACTAGAAGTTATGCATTTCATACAGGTCAAACAAGTCAATACCTAAAAAAATGGATTAACCTACATCAAAGCAATTGCAAAATTTTGTTTTAAAAGTATTTGATAGAACCTAATTTTTTTTAAAAGCTATTAAAAGCTATAAAAGTTATTTGCCGTATCGGCTTATTTCATATTTACATAACTATGACATTTTAAACATACATTAAAATGTTAGTAAATTTCCCTTAATCTAAAATTAAGCACATTGTTAAATCAAGGCAACGCAACTGTTAAAGAACAACAGAAAGCAACGTGAATTTAAGGATTCGTGACTACTAATTTTAAATAATAATTTGGCCAGACTGACGCATTGAAAAGTAAGTATATTTAACTAAAGTTAATTCTTTTTATTTGTTAATGAATCTAAGTGATCTAGTAATAAATATAACCAGTTGTGTGCGCAATCGAATGCCTATCACTGTGAACAACACATTTCAACTGTAAACTAAATAAGGTAATTCAATTTTGGTGATAATTTAGATATGAACTTTACGACCATAAACATAAATGAACCAGGGTGAGTTTATTTCATGATTTATGCTGTGTTAACATATCTGTAAAAAATCTTGGTGATTAATAAAACAAGATATTTCCACTAGTTTGCTTATAACCACTACATACTTCTTCTGTATTATAAGTGTTTTGTAACTGTAATTTCCTATTAGTGGAGTTGATCGGCCTATTTCCAGAGTTTATGCTTTTTGAGCGCGACATCTCGGAAGCGGACTCTGCTTCCGTCATCAGGCTTAGACCTGAGAAGGTCTCTTTTCGCACATGAGTCGAATTTATATGTTATATATAATTCTTTCCCAAGCACTTGACTACTCCTCTCAGATTGGAACTTGGTACCTTTCACTTACTAGTCTGACACCTTTATCGCTGAGCCACTGAGTAATACAATATATGTTTTTTAGAACTTATATATATATATATATATATATATATATATATATATATATATATATATATATAAAAAACTCTTTTGTGGTTGCGCAGAAGTTTATTGCGCATGTTGCGCCGCAACTTCTTGCGCAGGTGTATAGCGCTTAAGCTCTTCGCGCATTACACAATTAATTGGTGGAAAATTAATTAAACATTTAAATTAGACTTTTTAATTAATTATTAATAATATTAGGACGAAATAATATGTCCTAAGAGGAACAACATCTTCAAATCACGGTAAACCAAATAATTAATTAGATTGAAAAAACCTTTTGAGATCGATTAAATCCAATAAATTGTGACCGAAACGATTATAAAATTTGTAATTAGAAGAGTAACTTAAAATAAGGTATTTTAAGATCATTGTTAATTCTAGTTATATTACTGTTATTAGTAATTGATATCTATAGTTAATTGGTGCAAGATAGATCTGTTAAATAATAGTTCAAATTTAACAAAAACAAAACTCAAGGCCAGAATTTTTTTTTCAAACGTGTATTAGTAATTTATTTATTTTATTAATATTTAATTTAACTAGATTATTACTTCCCCATTCAATGATACGTTGAACGTCTTTATTGGTTGGAATTGTTGTTTCAGCTTTACGGTCTGAATTTGATACAGAAGGTGGATTATCATTATGAATAGATTGGAATGAGCTACAATAAAACGTGCTGTAGTCAACAACGCAATGGACCGGGCTAGCCGTTCACGGAATAAGTTTATTCATGTATAGTAGAAAAAGTGTAGCAACTATAACTGCTCCCCGTGACACGCTAGCGTTAATACCAAGTTTTTTTGAAAAGAAGCCATCAACTATGACACGTATTCATCTTTCGTCAAGGAAACTAGAAACCGAATTGATGATCGTACCATTTAACCCAAACGAGGTGTGGTTATTAAATAAACACTTATGCCAAACTTGTATTGCTCCAAAATTGGGTCACATATAAAAGAAGATCACATATGGAACGATTTTGTATAAACCTACAATGGTGGCCACTAAGGAGTTTGTTATTTTCAAGGAAAGAGGACAATTGCTGACTGATGGCCTTTTCCATGAGTTTAGACAAAATGGAAGTGATGGCAATTGGACGGTAGTTGAAGGGATCGGTCTTATCGCCTTTTTTGGGACTAGTTTGAACATTTGCTAGCTGGGATACCGTCCGGGCTAGTTGCCTTATTGAGATGAAGTCTACTGTTGCTCGATTCTAGGAGCCTGTAACGGAAATAAATTGGATACATAGCGCATGCGGAAGAGATAGCTGGGGAACATCCTTTCCGGAATCAATAAGACACGAGTTTGATCCAAATAAATCCACAAAAGGATTGGCTTTGTCTACTGAATCAGCAACTATAGATCTGTCAAAGGATGTAATTGAGAGAAATAAAGATGTACTAAAGTTTTTACTGATGGCTTTAGCCAAAGACCAAAATTTACGACAGCGCTAAAGAGATGTAGCTAATTCATTCCATTTGTTATTCAAACAACTTTGTAGGTTGAATGATAAAATTTTTGCAGGTATTTCTGGCACCAACGTATTCTTCATGACTCGCGACCTTTTACTAGATTATCATTTAGTATAAAATTTATGTTTCAAATATATTGTATCAGCACAAACCGTATTGAATCAGGGTTGGGATCGAGAATTACCTATACGGTTTTGTTTCTTGGGAATGTTTAACTTCAAGTCCATGAGGATGACATCAGATACTAAAAGAGCAATGTTCGAAGATGAGGACTACTTAAAATAATACGCCATGGAAAGGTTGCAAAGAAATCACATAAATCACTCCATTTAGCTGACCACAGCGTTGTGAACAACAGAGGAATTATGGACAATAGCAGTTATGTCTATTAGATAATGGTCAGACAAACCTGGCGGTAAAAGAACTAAACAAGTGGGTTTGATGTAAGAAATAGATCTAGAAGATGTGGAGTATGGTTAGGGTTATCAGGGATTCTTGTGGGATCAGGAATAATTTGCGTGAGATCACGTGAAATAGCTAATATTTCTACACTATAACCAGCAGGATTAATAGTAGATGAATATTGGAGCCAACCCTAGTTGTGGATATTGAAATCTCGCAAAATTGAAATATCTTAAGGTTGAAACTGAGACAGCAGGTAATCAACTTTTAAACTAAGGTAGTCGAAGAAGTCTTGGAAGTTACTGTCATTAGGAGACCTATAAATGCAACGGTAGAATTTCATTAACTTAGGACCAGAACGTTTAACCAAATCTCCAAAACGCGATGTTGTCCTTGAAATAGGCACACACTCCTTCTTCGTATCGAAAGTTAGAGTGAAGATTGTATTGGGAAAATTGAAAACCGGTAAATTGAAGCTTTCAGGTGGAAACGTGTTTCAGATCGAAACAAAATGCCAGGTTGTAATTGTTCAAGATGTTGGTGAACAGTATTAAAACTAAACCTGATACCGCTAATGTTGCAATAATGCATCCGAAAGTGAGTACCTTGGATGACCGAAGTCGCTTGGGCTCTGCCCTATCGCGCATTCGAACGGAACATGATTTTACGTTTGACATTTATTACCCTAGAAACCACAGCCATTCTTGCTTTTCGTCAAACTCTGTGCAGTAAAAGGCTTCGCAGCCTTTTCCAAAATCTTAGTAGCCTATCTTGGTTATGTAATGGATTTACTAAAAATACCTTGCTGTTTTTATTTATTTGCTTATTCTCTGATAGTGTTTTGCAAATGTTTGTCTTGTACTAAGACTCTATCTACTGTACTATAGTTAATTTGAGCTCCGAAAACCTAAACTACCTTTTGGTTTACGCACCAATTATCATATCTACCGCAGTATGCAATAACACGAACCAGTTGTGTTAATAATACATTTATGCTAAGTTGATTTTTTCTTTTTTCATCACAACTACCAGATAGCTGTAGATTTTTAGATCTCTGGTGAGTTCCGGTTGTATGGTGTTTCCTCAGTAAATAGTGTTTAACCAGTCAGGTCAATTCCACCATAATGCATTATTGTATTAATGTTACATTCTTTGTCTGGCTTCTCGTTTTTTTCCTGTTTGGATTCCTTTTAATCCATGTCATTATGGAGTGGGACTAAGCGTGGATTGTACCATATTTAATTTGTAACACCAATTCAGTTTCCTTAAGGAGCTTTGCGAGTTGTATTGTGGCTTTCGCAAGGTGGGCCTTGTTTTTAATGATGACTTTTGACTTAGCCTCCATTTTTGTTTTTCCTATAGGATGTTACTTCGTGTGCTTTGTCAGATGCATTGTCAAATACGGGTATATCTATACTTTCCTCACCGTGTTGTATCCATCTTGGATTTTGTATTTGTTCCACCAAATGAAGTTTAGAGTGAAACTTCGCCCAATATTTATTTTTGGTACCTTTCGTCCCATGATAACTTGTTTACCCATAGCTGTTGAATTAGTAATTTTGCTGTTACTAGTATTGGTGAAAGTCATTGCAATGAATAACGTGACCTCGCAACCTTCAAAAAAGGTATTCTTTTTGGATATTTTTGATTAGTTGTCAATACTTTGAAGATGAACCCGTCTTGGTTTGGTAACCATAATATGCCCAGTAATTTTTTCATTTCGTCTTAACTGAAGTCCGCACGGAGGTACTCTTTCATTCTATTGGGATGTCGCTTAACGACTCTTTTGCTTTTGCTATCATTTTATGTGGAGTTTTTACTCTTTTTAGTCCAATTGCTTATTCTATAGCATTAGTTACGGACAAAATATCATCCACAAAAAATCGTGTTGTCACTTTCGCGAAATATTGGTAATAACAGCGTGTTCGTTAGTTTAAACAGCCCAATTTAGTTTGTTTTTAATACGTATTAACTTGACTGTTTTGACTGCAGTTGAGGTGTTATTTTCGCTTTTGTAAATGCGGGTTTGCTGTTCCCCAGCACAGAGACAATGGTGATAACCCCCTGCCTAGGTAATTATAATTCTTGAGCTATTTGTCCCGTGATAAATAACGTTTGCAGTCCAGGGGCACTTAACATTCTTAATAAATGACGTTCTGTTAACATTTTTTTTACTCGAATGATCTTTAGTTTTCATCGCCTTTTATAATGTAGCGGCATAAGACGTTGCCTTTATTAGTCTCGAAAACTGTTGTTTCAATTGATTGATTGAGGTAGTACAAAGTGACGTTCAAATTGCACAGTTCATTATTAAATAACACTTTGTATTATGATTGTGCTGCATTCATTTTAAGCGTTGCTTTTCTTCTTCAATCACGTTTTGGTCAGTTATCCATAAGATTCTGTTGCTTACAGTGCTGATAACTGCCTTGATCGCTGTTCTGCTAGCTAGGCTCCGGTGGAATTTATCTTGAGTGTATGTTTCTGTTGGTGTTAATATCTTCAGTAACTGGTACATTATATTTTAGAATTTCATATCGTGTTATTTTTGGATTTCTGTTAAATTTTTAAGAATCGCTCGAACAATTTGTTATTTTCGTCATTCTATTTCGTTACAACACTCACGCGCTCATGCACGGTGCTATGGAGCCATTTCAATTGTCCAGTTCCCTCTTTTCTAATTTGTGAAAGTTTGAAAGTCTTGTAACACTATAATCTTCACCTTATAAACGACTGTGTTTATTTGATATAAACTAACTTGTTAAGTCGGTTATGAAAAGATGACTAGTTTTCATACCCGGTTCGAAATATTGAATTGTGTATGTTTGGTAGTGATATTCTTCATATGATTCGAATTCCTTTGAAACTCATGAAGGTGGTCCTATAGATTTCAATTAATCGGTTCACATACCTCTTTTACCTAACTTCATTATTTCTATATTCCTTATCAGTTGACCTACTTCATTTTTTATTGAGCATCTCCGGGTCTCCTTTTTGGTACTTCGGCGTTGGAGTAACAGTTGTCGGACGTTGGCATATATCTTGATCCTACGGTTCGACGATTGCTGGTTACTGGTTGTTGTATATCTTCTTAAATGCTCGCATGACCGAGAACAATGTCGTGGTACTTGAAATTTTTTAAAACAACTTAGAAAACGTATAGACAGTTGAGGTACTTAAGTAACTGAGCCTTAATTTTTTGTACTCAAGTAATACATTAGATAAGGGTTGTTTACTGGTAAAAGATAATTCAGGAGAATAAGTTAAGGGAAATGTCTAATATTGTATGAAACCAATTAAACCCTTAACGTTCGTGATACTTACGCAGATCTGAACGTAGGCATAATAAATTAATGTGACTGACCAGGTGAAAAATAAAATAACATTAACTTACTTATTTATCTATTTTTTACTTAAAACAATGCACTTTCTTGCAATTTATTATTGTAATGTTGTTATATTTGTCTTTGCCAGTGAACACTTTTTACTGTCATGCTATGCAATATTCGTATTTACATATACGTCCATAACCTATTCTCGTGAATTTTGTTAGCAGTATTGATTTTGAGACTTAAATAATTCACAGCCTACAGGTTAGAGTAGTTTAGAGAATACGAATTCTTACCTATGTAACAAATACGGCTTTATGTATATGCTGTCGCGATCGTTGTATTCCTTCACTGTTTTATGTCAATGGCGAAGATTATAGTAATTAAAAAAAATTTTTGTTTTGAATTAGTAAGATCGTTTATGCATGACAATTATATTTTTCTACTGTAACTATGATGTCAGTACATAATTAACTATTTGTAACATTCCCCCCCCCCAGAGAAAAACAAGGATAAAATTACACATAGAAGATACTACATTATTGTCTATATCTAATTGGAGGTAGAATCACTCTACCTTTACTACCTGCAGCTACAGATAAATCAGCAGTTCTAGATGTTTGAGAATTTTTATCATCTGTCTTAGCAAACTGATCATTTGTGGTATTTTTACAAACATCAACTTCTTAACATGGGCTTCTTAATACTGGGTCTCCGATTTTCTGAGTTCGGTAAGTGCTGGCCGTCACCTTTTCCTTATCCTTAATCTATTTTCACTCTATTCCTCCCTTCGCTCTTACTGTCTTTCTATCGGATTGAAAGCTAAAAATTCAAAATTAAAAAAAGATGGCTGTGGTTTTTAGTGTAATAAATACTAGACGTAAAATCCTGCCCCATTCGGATATCCGGGAGAGCAGGGCTCAAGCGACCTCAGTCGTTGAAAGTTCTCACTTCCTGACTCACTATTGCAACATCCGCGGTATCAGGTCTAATCTTAATGCTGTTCATCAATACCTTGAACAATTACATCCTGACATTTTGTTCCTATCTGAGACACAAGTCTCCTATGAAAGCTCTGATTCACCCGACTTGCAATTTCCTCCATATAATCTTCACTTTAACTTTCTATAAGAAGGAGGCGTATGTGCCTATCTCAAGAACAACATCGCTTTCAAAAGGATTTATTATTTGGAGAATAAAAAATTCGACGTTATTTGGTTTAAATATCCTGGTCCTAAATTTGTGAAATTCTACAGTTGCACTTACAGGTCTCCTAATTCCAGTAACTCTCAAGACTTCTTGTATTACCTTAGTTTGAAAGTTGGCTACCTTCTGTCCCTGACCATATATGACATCTAGATCTCTGTCTCGATCTCATCAAACCCACTTGTTATTCTTCAGTTATTTCCCCTCTAGGTCTATCTGATCATTGTCTAATAGAAATAACTTTTACTGTCCTCTGTTGTTCGTCACACTGATAGAACTTTGTGGTGCTTGAAGTCAGCTAAATGGAGTTATTTACGGTACTCCCTTACAATCTTTCCAAGGCGTGACTATTGTTTTAAGTCGGCCTCTTCTTCAGACATTGTCCTTTCAGTGTCTAAAATCATCCTCATAGGCACGGAAATAAAATTGTATAGATCATTTTGGTTCTCAACCCTGGTTCAATAAGGCTTGTTCTGATGCAACGTCTTTCTATATTACACGGAAATATAATAAGACGGTCGTGTCAGGCAGACTCGATTGATGCGCGAAATACAAAAGTGTTGTCACTAAAGCTAACTAGCTGTTTGTACAACACAAATGCAACTACATGTCCTTTGGATAGTCGTTAATTTTTGTCCTTAGCTAAAGGCATCAGTAAAAACCTAGTAGATTTTCATTTCCTCCTATGACGTCCCTTGACGAATCTGTAGTTGTTGATTCTGTAAACAGCGCCTTCTTTTTGTGGATTTATTTGCATCAGCTATTGTCTTAAAGAAATCATCCACCGATTTAGTCCCAGTCCTATCTAAGCTCAATATGATCTCTATGTCTTCTTGGGAAATTCCCTTCATCATAGAAGTTAGCAAACGGTTCACTTATTCCCAAAAAAGATAAAACCGATCTCTCGAACTACCGGACTATTGGCATCATTTCAATTTGGCCTAAAATCATGGAAAAAGCCTTTGATTTTTCTCTTTCCTTGAAACTAACAAACTCATTTTTAACCGACAATATGGTTTTAGGTAAAGCCGTTCAACAGGTGATCTTCTTTCATATGTGCCGCAAGTTTGGAGCAATACATTAGATCAATACGGTGAAGCAGTTATAGTTGCTTTAGATACATCAGAGATTTTTGACCAAGTTTGGTATAAGTGTTTACTTGCCAAACTGAACTCGTTTGGGTTAAATGATACACTCATCAACTGGTTTTCTAGTTTCCTTTAGAAAAAACGAATACGTGTCGTAGTTGATGGCTTTTCTTCAATAGAAGTTAGCAATAACGCGGGCGTGCCGCAAGGATCAGTTATAGCGCCCAAACTTTTTCTGCTGTCCATAAATGATGTTATTTCTTCAACGACTAGCCCGATTTATTGTGTTGCTGATGATAGTAAAGCAAGTACTTCATCTCAGTCTACTCATAATCGTAATCCACCCCTTACCTCCAAACCAAGATATTAAAGCTGAAAAAGCAATTTCAATCAACAATGGCATTCAACGTATTCTCGAATGGATAAGTAATAATCTAGTTCAATTTAATTCTAATAAAACGAAGTGTTGCCTTCTGTCTCCCAAAAATATCGATCATTTTCTGTTGCAAGTATGAATAGCCCAGATCTTAAGTTGTCAGATTTTATTGCAATGTTGGGAATGACTGTATCTTTAAATTTATCATGGGTTGATCGTTTTCTATCAGCTATCAAAGCAGCTACTTGTTTTGTACAGATCGAAGCAGTACTATATCTCTCGGCAACCCTTTCTGCAGTATAAGACCCAAATTCGACTTCATCTAGAGTATAATTCTCACTTACGGGTTAGTGCTCACCAATACGCTTCCGATATCGTTGATTGTATAAAAAATGAGCAATTAGGCCTGTAAATAAACCGTTTTTCACTTCTGACATACGGTCCCTTGAGTATAGAAGAATCGTTTCAGTTTCTTTGTAATATCGACATTACAATGGCTATTTGTTACGGTCGAAAATGAAACTAAAACGGCAGGTAACAGATAATTACAGTGCACCGGACTAGCTTGGTGGGATAGAGGGCGTGGGTGTGTTTTTGAATTTAAAATACTGGAGGCAGTTAGCCGTATTGTCGAAAGTCGCAAATATGGGTGCGTCGTAATTAAACTAAAGTCAAACAAAGGGCGCCAGACTGTTATTAAGATAATATCGGTAAGGATACCTAGGCACACGTGGATAAATTAGTCAAAAGATCTCATCTACCTTACATTGGATACCGCTAGGTGCACGTCGGAGATGCTTCGAAACTTTAGCTCTAAATAAATCTTAAAGTATCCACGCACTCAAATACTAAAGCTGTGTGTGCGCAAATCAGCTGTTGGGTTTCAATGACTTCTTTAACTCTATATTTCGTTACATTACCCCAACGCTTGTGAACAAAATACACTCAAACACAATAAAAAAATACTTAATGTTAAATGTTACGCTTAAATCTTATTAACTCAAATTTAATTACTATTCACCTGCAAAGTTCTATCATTAATTGAAATCCAAACTAAAATAATTAGACATAGACTAATTAAACGTTATTTAAAATTCCTCTTATCGGTTACGGACACTAAATGCTTCAATTGTAGGAAGTTACCACTGGTTACTTTTAAAATGCATTAACAAAATTGAAATTAAAATTTAGTTCTCCATTACTTCTTTAGTTTGAATAATAAAATCACCACCTTTCGTAAATTATTGCTTTTACTGGTCGGGAGGAGATCACAAATTAACACTATAAAATTCAATCAATTGTTCATCTGTTATATCTGAATATCAGAATTCTGAAAGATTACTATTACTGACGAAGATAACTGTAAGAGTTATCGAAACGTTTAGATTTGTATAACATAAATACAAAAATACACCATTAAAAATCCCAAAGATGTAAGTATCTTAAAGATCAATATCTATTACTGTATAAACAGCAAACGGGCATAATGTAACCCACATTTTACTATTTTCCATTGTATATAGTGGAATAATGTAAAATGTTTCGTGCATGTTTCACGAAGCAGTCGATTTTCTAACGCAATGAAAGCATTGCTTTCGTTCTGAGTCAACTTCTGGTACATGTTCAATGTCCGATTTGTGTCTTTGCTTAATGGAACACCATTGTGATGCATCAATTCGACTAGGTAAATCCGCTACATTCATATCGCTAGACAAGTACGAAAATGTTGCACGTTTGTGAGTTCTGCTATTTCATGGACTCGCTTAGGTACAAAGTTTCGCTTAACCAGCATAAGACAATCATTAAATCGGAATAAAAATACTGATGAATGTTATCATATAGAAGACTTCCAATTGGTGTTGTCAATAATTCCATTCGTGGGTTAATCTGCAGGCTCAATTTTGATTTTTGCTTGAATTAGTTGCACTACAACTGCATTTTCATATCCAGAACGTAGGGAACTACATGTTATGCAGGATTGACCAATACTCGTAATGTTTGGAACTCACCAAGGACAGCTTTAATTTCAATTGCGGCTGTGACTAAAAAGACTTTTCTTTCTATAGAGCTGTTTGCACCTATAACCGTTTTGGTCACTTCGTGAGCTGTTGACTTTGTTGGTTTTATTGGAAACGAATGTCATCTGACGTTGAAATTGTGTTCCATGCAACTGAAGCATAGACACTTTTCTTCAATGCTCTTTTGAACCAGGGTTGGGAACGAAACTGACCTATACGATTTTGTTTCTTGGGTTGACTTTAAATACTGAAAAATCAATATACGAAGACGAGAATGATAAAACAAGATTTATTTCATGGGAAGGTCGCAACGAAATTTCGTAGGTCAATCCGTTTAGCTGACTTAAAACTCCACAAGGTTCTATCAGTATTTTTATTAGAGAATGGGCAGGTAGACCTAGTAGGGAAGAACAAATGGGTTTGATGTAAGAAAGAAGTCTAGAAAATGTAGAGTATGGGTAGGGTTATCAATGATTCTAGTAGGTTCGGAAATCATTTATGTGAGATCGCATGAAATACCAAATATTTCTGCACTATGACCAGCAGGAATCAGTAGCTGAGAATTGGAATCCAATTAGAGTTATGGACTTATAATTGAGTAATCGCAAAATGGAGACAGAGGCAAAAGATATTTAACTTTTTAAACTAAGGTAATCAAAGTTTATGATATTAACACAACCATTCTATTAAATGTTTACAATAATAATTGCCTTTCGGTAATTCTGAAAAACATAGTTCTAATAAACCAATTTTTGTGCAACAATACAAATCACAATTTATGTGCTGACGTTGATTTTTGAAAATAAGGATTACTAACAATTTTTCGACAAAACACATCGCTATTTTTTTTTATTAGATATATGTCATCAAAATTATATTATGGCGTCTTTTCTATAATTTAAATAACGTTCATAATTAACCAACAATTGGCTTAACTTTGCTATTTAAACGATAATATTATAATTAACCGATAAAATTACATTTTCTTGTAACTTCATGTAATTAGCATAAAAATGTTTGAAGATAAAAGAAATTGTAGGTTAAATCGAAAAAATATCAATGGCAACTACATCCGCATGTATCTTTTGGGAAAATGAATGTAGGACATTAAATTGACTATATTTCGTAAAATAGTATTTACGAAGAGAGACTTTTGCTTTGAGAGAGAGATGATTTTATGCAAAATCGATGATCACGATTATTATTGTGTTTATGTCGCGCTACAGCATAAGAATTTCGGATGTGAAAAAATATTAAAATAATTTAGGGAGTAATTTATTATATCAAAAACAGAATTGACAAAATTATAAAAGCTCAAAGTGCGGAACCAGCACGATTCTGTTTTTTTTTTGACATTCACGATTTCTTTGCCTTTTGAATAATTGGAAGCTTATCGATTTACAAGCAAATTATATAACAATGTAGGAGGCGACGTGTTGTACACGCAATGCATTTTCAGGTACATTTATATACCGGTCTATCAATAAAACTGGAACTAATGGGATGGTCGATAGGAAGAGGAATCGATTCTGCAGTTTCTACACTTCGTTTCATTAATATAATTGAGCGTTTTTCAAAAAAAAAAATTACAGATAATTAATGTTACCATATTTATTTTTCGATGAGTAACGAAATAACTATAAAAGATTTTACAGCACTACAAAGTTCGAGAGTATTTACAGAAACGAATAACTCTACTTTATTGTATATCTACAAAAGTATTCATTAATAAGTGGACTGTAACATTTGATTAAGTTTTAGTTGGATTATGAAACATCAAATTTATGATTAAAAATTATATGTATAAAATTTTTAGCTTTTTACGTGACTTTACTAACTTTTACGTTATTAAATCATGTATGCTTCGGTAAATTTGCAAGACATTAAAGTATGTATTTGTTTAACGGTTTCCAAATAGTTACAGTTATAAATAATACAAAAATATTGAAAAGCCATTTATCTTAAGGTTTATATACGTATATATATATATATATATATATATATATATATATATATATATATATATATATATATATATATATTATATTATCATTATGCTTTTTTAATTATAAGATGTCAAAACCTATTTAAACGGAGATTTTCTTCTTGTCTATTAAAATTATTCGGGTGTTTATATATTTCAATAGCTTCACGTTGCAAACGAACATAATAATGAGTTTGTCTTGACAATATTTCTATATTGTCAAATTGAATGTCATGATTTAGATTATTTAGGGCATGGTCAGCCACAGCAGACCTCTCTGGTTGACCCAATCTACAAAATCTCATATGTTCTTTGCGTCTTGTATCAAAGCTACGTTTTGTGGTCCCGATGTATACTTTTCGACATGAACAAGATAACTTATACACTCCGGAAGATGACAAAGGGTTTGACACATCTTTAGGTGATCTTAAATGTTCTGTAATTTTTCTTGTAGGTTTAAAAATAGTCCTAATGCCATATTTGATTAGGATTTTTTCAATTCCATTTGTAACATTAGCTATAAAAGGAAGAAAAGCAGTACCAACATTAAGAACTGGTTTTTCTTTAAGGTTACGCCTAAAGGGTGTAATAAAATTATTAATATCTGTAAGTGAATATCCATTATCTTGTAAGGATTTTCTTAAGTATTTATATTCATCATTCAAAAATTCAGGGTCACAAATTCGTTTTGCTCGATCTACTAAAGATTTAATTACACTAATTTTTTGACGTGGATGGTGGTTGGATAATTTATGAAGCTATCTATCAGTGTGTGTCGGCTTTCTGTAAACCTTAAAAGATAGTGAATTATTATTTTTAGATATTATGTCAAGAAATGGTAAACTTCCATTAGTTTCTTTTTCCATGGTAAACTGAATACTAGGATGTATACCATTTATAAAAACCAAAAACTCATGCAGTGCTTCTTCTCCATGTCTCCAAATAACAAATGTGTCATCTACATATCTATACCAAACTGAAGGTTTTTTAGGTGTATTTTGTAACGTTAATGTTTCAAATTTTTCCATATAAAAATTAGCTATAACAGGACTAAGGGGACTACCCATTGTATAATTTAAAGTACACCATTAAAAAAACCCCAAAAAAGATAAGTATTTTATTATATATACAGGGTGTACCAACCAAGATGCAAAGTTCGATAACTCCTTTGGTTTCATAGATATCAAAAAAGTTCTCAAACAAATATCTTTACAAATACCCTGTATAATGTATTCAACCCCGACATTAAAAAAATCGAAAAAATGTGGGCGTTCTGAATTTGAAATAATATACAGCGGTTCTCATTTAAAAAAAACATAAGTTAGATTCATATCTGAATTTTGAAACATCCTGTATAATTCACAATAATTTTAAATAATGCACTGTTACTTCCTGTACCCTTTCTTTTAGAACTTTTTTGATATCTATGAAACCAAAGGAGTTATCGATCTTTGTATCTTGGTTGGTACACCCTGTATGTATGTATGTATATATATATATATATATATATATATATATATATATATATATATATATACGCCACTGAGATTCTATAAGAGCCTATTGGAATGTTTAATTCTTTTTTCTTAGAGTTATGTGTAGGAAACCCTATTATGATTTGAAAGGTTATAAAATTTTGCAACAAATTTTTTTTATTAAATACAAGGTGTGCTATTTAAAATAAGGCAGTTATTTTCAATGTTAGGTACCTGCAGTTGACATTTGATTTTTGAGTGCCCTGTATATTTTATTAACAAAAATTGTATGCTCTCTTACACAATTATAAAATTTTGCAACAAATTTATTTTTATTAAATACAAGGTGTGCTATTTAAAATAAGGTAGTTATTTTCAATGTTAGGTACCTGCAGTTGACATTTGATATCTGAGTGCCCTGTATATTTTCTTAACAAAAATTGTATGCTCTCCAATGGAAACCCCGTGGCTTATATGGTGCCCCACCCTGTATATAAGGGTGCGGCATTAGTACGTCGAAGTATGATATATCCCTTATTAAAGGATATACCAAAAAAAGTTGTTTACAAAAATTATAGGCAACTTGAAACTTCACATTATAAATTTATTTTCGTATTTACAGAATGTTACATATTACCAGGGTGAACCAAACATACTTTGTTTAAATGGGACACCCTATATATTATTTCAAATTTAGATTAAGCTCATATCCTCCATACTTCCAATACAGGGTTTCATTGCGTTATACAAGGTATTTCAAAAGTTATGGTCAACTGTACACGAAAATCATTCTCACTTCAACGTCCTGTATACCCTAGACAGGACAACCTAACAATAATTTTTTCCAGGAATAACTTTTTGACATTGGTACAGTGTTACGAGAAAGCGCTATTTCTTCATTATTGCACCAATTGAATACAGAGAACGCCAAAACTCGAACACATGATTTTGTCAATTTTTTCAAATGAATCACCCTGTACTTTATTTTGAAAAGTCAAAATACACTTTATGTTCTTTCATTTTTATTAATGAACATAGCTATAGCTAAAATCGTTAATTTCTGATATATTTTCGGTGATAATATAGATTGCGTTATGATTTATCATCGGTGATAGCTCGAGTTAAAACCAATGTAAATTCGCACTCGTTCAATTTTCTACCGTTTTTAACGAAAGATATCATCGATTATTAATAATAACACGTGTTATAATTGGTAAAAGGATATAATGAACGTTAATAGAAAATATATTTTTTAAACCATATGTTACAATTATTTATTTCTTTGAAACTTTTTGTCACTTTGACAGTAAACTATTTTATTCATTAAAATCAAGTGACTGTCAATGCAGTCAATGCGGTAATAAAATTATCACCGATTTGATAGCCTATTCTGCGATTTTGTTTTTGTATTTTAACAAATGAAAGTAATTAAAAATGTACCATGTGACATGTGAATTATATTCTCAGTTTAATAACAGAACGAGATTTTTTTAACAATTTCTATTATAACAAGTTAGCCGTGAACAAATGACAGATAGATATTGTTCAGTAATAATTAGTTGCTTGTCATTTAACAAACTTCTTTGAGATTGTGTCGTGTTTATTAATTTGTAAACACTTAAATACTGTTTGAAATGAACTTTTCTGTTGAGGAATTAACAGTACTGGGAGAATGTATGAAATGTTTATTAGCACAAATAATTTACAAAGAGAGATATCCAGCATAAAGACAACCCGAGAAGATAACGTTGGAAAGGTTAGTAGATCGTTTTAATCGTACGGGTTCAGTAGTTTATGAAAAAAAGGAAAGGACAAAACCTGTACTTAACGAGGAAACTGAATTTAACGTAATGCTTGAAGATACGTATAATCCACATGTTAGAACACGTGAAATCTCGCGTCAGCATTATATTAGTGACAGGTCCGTCCGAAGATATTGCGTAAAAATAAGATGCATTCATACCATATCCAGTTGCATCAATAGTTACTCGAAGATGACTATCCCAGAAGGGTTGCTTTTTGTGAATGGACTCAACAACAAATCCACAATCAGGCGGATTTCTTTGATTTTGTTCTCTTTGGAGACGAAGCCACGTTTCATAAAAATGGAACTGTAAATAGACACAATTTCCATTATTATTCGACAAGTAATCCCCATCTTATAGCAACTCATAGTCAAACTAGGTGATCTTTGAATGCTGGGGTGGTATAGTTGGAGATCACGTAATTGGATCATATTTTTTCGATGGAACAGTGAATGGTCAGATTTATTTGGACTTTCCAGAAAATCATTTATCATTACTGTTGGCAAATGTTCCTCTTAACATTCGTCAAAGAATGTGGTCGTTACACGATGGAGCTCCGGTACATCACACTAGATTAATTCATAATCATCTTAATACCCATTTTCCTGGAAGATGGGTGGGAAGAGGAGGACCTATTGCATGGCCAGATCGTTCACCAGAGTTAAGCAAAATTGACTTCTTCAAGCGGGGTTATGTGAAAAATCGTGTGTATCAAATAACTCCAACCACATAAGATGATGTAAAAAATAGAATACGAGAAGCATTCCAGAGTATTAATGTAGAAATGTTAAGAAATGTCAGTCGAGAATTTGAAGATCGACTGCAATGCTGTATTGATGTTTTCGGTGGACATTTTGAACATTAATAATGAAATTAATTAATTTTATAAGAATTTTGTCTTAATAACCGATGTTTTTTGAATTTTTTATAATAATTTTCACACTTTTATTTGTTCATGGCTAACTTGTCGTAATAGAAATTAAAAAAAAATCTCTTTCTGTTATTAAATTGAAAATATCTCAGAAATTAACGATTTTAGCTATTGGGAGTGCTTAATAAAAATGAAAGAACATAAAGTGCATTTTCACTTTTTAAAATAAAATACAGGGTGGTTCATTTGAAAAAATTGACACAATCATATGCTCGAGTTTTGGCTATTCAATTGGTGCAATAATAATGAAATAGCGCTTTCTCGTAACACTGTACCAATGTCAAAAAGTTATGCATGGAAAAAATTATTGTTAGGTTGTTCTGCCTAGGGTATACAGGACGTTGAAATGAGAATGATTTTCGTGTACAATTGACCATAACTTTTGAAATACCCTGTATAACGTAATGAAACCCTATGTTGGAAGTATGGGAGAGATGAGCTTAATCTAAATTTGAAATAATATATAGGGCGTTCCATTCAAAAAAGTAGGTTTGGTTCACCCTGGTAATATGTAACACCCTGTAAATATGAAAATAATGTTATAATGTGAAGTTTGAAGTTGCCTATAATTTTTGTAAATAGCTTTTTTTGATATCTCCTTTAATAACGGATATATCGTACTTCAACGCACTAATTCCGCACCCTGTATACAGCTACGAGGTTAGTTAAATTACAAAAGCAGTAGTGGTAACAGAAAAACAATGGAGCATCGCGTTTCCGAGTTATTTTAAGACACCCTATATATTTATACCCTAATCGATTCCTAACGCTTTTATTAACATAAAAGGTTATTATGAATTTCAGCCTAACACCAAAAATAAAGGAGATATGAGCCTATTGCACTTTTCGCTCAAAGGATACCATAAAATTTAAATAAAAACGAAATATTATACAAAATATGCTATATTTATTATTTAATTTAGTACCAAAGTACGTTTTTTAATTGTGTTTAGCTATGTTTATTTCTAAATCATCTAGGGATGCTATGCGAAACAATAAAAGCAACAAATCTTGTCATTTTTACATTTATAAATTATTTGTGTGAAGGAATTGATTTCGGTATTAGATGACAAATTATTTTTTCTTCAGACGTCAATAAAATATGACATTTTAAACTTCACCTGACAACGTTAGTTTGACATTTTCACCGGCGGCTGCAAAAGTCTTTTGCATCCCCTCGCAGCGGATGCAAAAGTAATGTAAGTTAATAACTCAAACACCCAATTTGGAAAACAACGAAAACAAATTTATTGTTTAGAGTTAATAAAGATTAAAAGTACAATGACTAAAACTAAAATTTTCTCCAAAATAAAATCCGCTAGAGGTAACAGAGGAGGTCTCGCTGCGTTCTAAGGAAATGGTCTTTAATTCTTCCTCTTCTACATGAACTTCTGTCCTCGTAGCGCTTGCACTAGGTGCACAAAATTTCATGGCTGCCTCTTTTTTTGTTGCTAGAGAGTCTTCACTATAACGCTCAGCTACAGTGCTGGATTTCCAGCCATTATGGCGCTTCAAGCATATTAATTCTGTACCGCCGTCCACCAACAGTGTAGCTGAGGTTCTTCTTAGACAATGCCCTGTGTATTCTGTATAGTTCGCTAATTTTAAGAAAAAAGCTACCTCCCTAGGAACACTACTTATTTTATGGATTCCCATCAACGCTCTTGAGCAATTTCCATTTCTATATTTCAAAAAAAAAATCGGCGATCATTCATATCTCTTGGGCGCAAAGCTGCATATTAATATATAAATTTAGGAAAGATTCCCCTACAATTGTAAATAATTTAATTTTTTTTGGTTTTGCTATCTGGAATTTTAATATGTAGCAGGATTTTCAGGTTCTCATTGTCGTCTACCTTTATCTTCACCAATTCATCGCAACGACATGCCCCTGAGGTACCAATAATCAGAACTATCTAAAAAAAATTCAAAGTATAAAGACTTGTTTTCATTCTATTTCTAAAATTTACTTTCATTGCCAAGTATTTTTCGTCCGACGCTTCCGATAAAAATTTGTTAAATTGGTCTTTTGTAAATTCTTTAGCCTGTTTTGGGGTGTATCCTTCATTCTGCTTCTTTAGATATGGACGAAGTTTCAAGTATTTGCTTATATATACGCCATGTAGAATGCTCAATAATGATTTTATCATCGAATATTGGGACCACATTGTCGAGCTTTTCATTTTCATTTTTGTTGCTAATTCGACAAAATAAGCTAACATTACGGTTTCAGAGTAGCTTTTAATATTTTTTCATTGCACCATTTTATAAATTACTGAAAAGCGCGTTCATAGATTTTACTCGATCTTGTAGGTAATAGATCATTTATTGCTGTATTAGCCGCTTCAGTAGTTTCTGACGGCATGTAGTTCTCCAAATACATCATACTCCTAACAATGTAATATTTTAATTTACACAAATAGGAACAAAAAGTTTAATAAATTACTTACATTAACACAGAGAATCTTCACAATTTTCAACTTGTTTAATGCATTGTTTTCAGCGAAACCTAGCAACGTCTACTGCTGCTTGCCAGACCACGGTAAATAAATCTAACTATTCCTCATTTTCACAACCTAATTATTTTTCCTTATTTCACATTTAAATGTAAACAACGTCTGAAGAAAAAATAGTATATTTTATGCGGAGCAAAGTGACCTTTTGTGGCTCATCTGTATTTGCCGGACTCTCTACGTCGGCCGTCAAACCTACAGATTCGCCACAAAAAGTGTTACTTTAGCTCCTCATAAAATAATATACTAATAATGCCATTTCGCATTTAGAAAAATGTGATACATATGCTTGAAGCATACATAGTATGTCAAAAAAATGTTGACCGTGCCCTTGAACGATATAATGCCCTGTTTCCCGAAACAATAGCTCCAGATCGAAGATATTTTCTGAAATTATACAGAAAATTTAGATCAAATGGAAATGTTTTTGCCAAAGGTAAGTTAAAAAAAAGATTTGTGATGAATGAACAAACGTAAATAAATGTGCTAGCTTATTTTGAAGTAATTCGCGAAAATTCCATACCAGATTGCATGAGAGATTGAGGATTATGTTTCGGAACTATACGGAAGATTTTGAAAAAAAATAAATACAGGCCTACCCAGACGATAACTAATAAACGTAGCATAGATGGACGTACGGTTTAAAGGTTACAAGAAGAGTATTTAAGTGTGCCTAAGCAACTATTGAGCATTTAATTTAAGCTTTTCTAATAATTTCAACAAAAATTAAATCAATTGATTCGTTTTGTTTTGTTTTTATTTTAGCTTTTATGGCCGCCAGGATAAGTTAAATAGGATCCTTTATTTTTTGTTTTAGGCCGAAATTCATAATAACCTTTTATGTTAAGACAAGCGTTGGAAATCGATTATGGTATAAATATACAGGGTGTCCAATTTAAGAAAACTACATTTTTTAAAATAACTCGGAAACGTGATGTTCATTTGTTTTTCTGTTACCACCACGGTAGGAATACTACTACTTCTCTAATTTAACCGACCGCATAGCTTTAATAATAAAAAAGTTAGCAATAGTGCACACTTGAATTCGTGAATTTGATCACATGTATATATATATATATATATATATATATATATATATATATATATATATATATATATATATATATATATACAGGGTTTTCCTGTTTTTTGTAGCAGGACTTTAATAGTCAATAGAGCTTTCAAAATTAAGACAAAAAGTTATTATAAACATAGGTTGCCAAACGCTTAGTTTTGCAGATACACGGTTTCAAGATTTTAATTTTTTTTCAGTTCTTTTAATTTATCTCCAAACTACTTAAAAAAATAAATCCAAATTTAGTACACATATTACACTCCTTAAACTCAATATTAAGAGTAGTTTAACGTTTATCCCCCCCCGAACTTTCATGCGACGCCTCTAACTCTTAAAAACCAAAAATTTAGATTGCCCATTTGATTTAGGAACTTTTTTGTCTTCTGCTTTTTTTTTCGAAAAATGCATAGTTTTTGAGATAAATTAGCTGTAATCGATGAACAGCTTCCAAATGGTAAGTAAAGAACGTCTGATGCTCCCGTAAAAATTGTGTGCCATGAAAAGAACAATAAAAAAAAAAGAATCAAATTATGCCAAATCTCACGTTTTATTTTAAATACGAATGTAATTTATTTACATATTTTATTGTGTTAATTTTTATTGCAAAAGTGATCTTTTAAAATGCCATTTTTGTTTTCTAATCACGAAATAGCGGATATCCATTTTATTTCTGGCTTTGTAAATGGAAGTTCAGCAGCAGCAGCCCGTGAATATAGGCGAAGATTTCCTTTTAGAAGAGCTCCGCATCCTTCAGTATTTGTAAGAGTTCAACAACAAATTATAAGTCCGGGGTTAAATAATGTGCATGGTCGTCAAAATAATAATCATAGGCAGCAAAGAAATATTGCATGACGAATTTTGCGTGAATTCGACAGAGATCTCACAACTAACATTAGAAGAGTATCCGTAGCTTTAGGTGGAGTCTCAAATACTACTGTTCACCGAACATTAAGACGGGATCGCCGATATCCTTACCATCTACAACCTGTTCAAGGACTACAACCAGGGGATGCAGAACGTAGAGTTTCGTATTGTCGATGGATTCTTGCTGAAAATAATAACAATCCAGATTTTTTAAATAATGTTTTATGGATCGATGAATCCTGCTTCACTCGCCGTGGTGTGGTAAATTTTCACAACTATCACGTTTGGGCACATAAAAATCCACACGTAGTTCGCCCGAGACATTTTCAACAAGAATTTAGTGTGAACGTCTGGATAGGTATTTACAATAATCAGCTTTTTGGGCCCTACTTTTTACCACCTCGGATGAATGCTGCTGCTTTCTTGGAATTCTTAGAGAATGAACATGGGAATATGTGGGAACATATTCCAAGCACGTCTTGGTTCCAGCTTGATGGTTGTCCAGATCATTATAGCAGAATCGTTAGAAACTGGCTGGACAACCATTATCCAGGAAGATGGATCGGTGGTGCAGGCCTAGTTCCCTGGCCTCCAAGGTCTCCAGATCTGAATCCCTTAGATTTTTTTGTGTGGGGTATTTAATAGAAAAGGTGTATGCAACTCCTGTGACAACAACAGATGAACTCATTAACAGGATTAGGGATGCGTGTAATGAAATAAGACAATTTTTAGTTAATTTTCCACGTGCAATTATTCGTCGGTGTGAATTATGTATTCAACAAAATGGTTCACATTTTGAACAGTTTCTTTAAATTTATTTAGTATTACGATAGCGTTTTTGTATTGTTGTTATAGGTTAAGTTCATTTGTTTAATTTATTTATTTCGTTCATTTCGTATATCTTAAATAGAAATTCTTTCCAATTTTTTCCAATAAATACGTTTTTTTTTAATATTTATATTGTTGTTTTACTTTTATTTTCCTTTATTTAATTCAACTGAAAAGTTAGGAAAAAATCAGTGGAGTACTACTTTTTATTAAGAGACAAAAAACGTGAGAATTGACATAATTTGATTCTTTTTCTTTATTGTTTTTTTCATGGCACACTATTTTTTGCGGGAGCATCAGACGTTCTTTACTTACCATTTGGAAGCTGTTTATGGATTACAGCTAATTTATCTCAAAACTATGCATATTGATAAACATTAAACTACTTGAGTTTAAGAAGTGTAATATGTGTACTAAATTTGGATTTATTATTTTAAATAGTTTAGAAGATAAATTAAAGGAACTGAAAAAAAATTAAAACTTTGAAACCCTGTGCCTCCAAAACTAAGTGTTTGGCGACCTATGTTTATATGAACTTTTTGTCTTAATTTTGAAAGCTATATATATATATATATATATATATATATATATATATATATATATATATGGGTGTAAACGGGTTGTGGGCCATTCACTTTTTTTAAATGAAGTGAAATAATGTAGAATTACTTAATTTAATAAGCACAAAATGTTCCTGAAGCCGCCCCTGTGGAAATAGCAAAGAAAAACATCGGGTAAATAATTTTAATAACAAAACTGTCAAATCTCTGTGGAGTGTAGACGAATTCCTACCCTCCCAATAAAATCTTTATCCAGTTTATCTAACCTTTTTTGTAGTTATTGAACCAAATTTATATAAAATGTGTTCGAACATTTTAGTAATGATTTATTTTTATCCATTTTTTTTACGTTAAAGTCAGTAAATGCACTAACTTTGTGTTTTTTTCTTGAAAATCTTTCATTTCTGCTTGGGTAACATATTTTTTTACTGTTGGTTTAATAGGAATATGCTTTGACTTTAATGAACTGTCAACAATAAAAACATAATAAGTGTTTGACAGCTGCTTATTGTTTATTTTCCAGTCTATTAATTAACAAATATTTACCACAAAAATGGCAAATATTTTTCACTACTTTCAAAATGAGAAGGCTGATAGGTATACGGAGAATTCGAAGAAATGCTGTTCAAGCTGCATTTTTACATGCGGCATGATTTCCCGAAAAGAGACATCCAACCAGGTGGCATTTTTCAAAGATAGAACAACAACTGCGAAAAACTCGTCATCCTGAAGTCGATGAACAATTTATTACAAATGAAAACACAGAAGTAGACTATCTACTAGAGAATTGGCACTTAACAATGGAATTAACCATCAGTCTATGTACAATATTTAAAAAAAAAACACAAATTTAAAAGCTCACGTATGCACTTCATCAACATTTATACGAAGACAATGGTCCCCGGAGAATGGAATTTCGTGAATGGGTGTTGGAAAATTATAACAACATAGGAATTTTCACAAAAAAATTTTCTGATGAAAGTGGCTTTACTAATGACGGCATGTATAATAAAAATAACTGTAGATATTGGGCTAAACAAAACCAGCATTTGATTAAAGAAGGAAATTTTCAAGAACGTTTTGGTTTCAATGTTTGGGCAGGTATAAAAGATAACAGGATTATTGATCCAATTTTTTTTGGATGAACCGTTAAATGCCGAAAGATATTTGCATCTCCATACGAATGAAATTGAAGATTTCATATACGAGTTACCTTTAAGGGGGAAAGGATTAACATGTGTTATCAACAAGATGAAGCTGGACCACACAATGCACGATTGGTTACTGAATATCTAAGTGAGAGGTTTGAAAATAATTGGATAGGTACGAATGGACCTATAAGGTGGCTTGCCAGATCGTCGGATTTAACAATATTAGGTTTTTTCGACTGGGCATACATTAAAAATTTCGTGTATGCGCGCAATTTGACAATTGCGTTTTACGTATTTGAAGTCGCAGAGTCCAAAAATGCAAAAATATACAGGGTGTCCCATTTAAATTTCCAGTTCTATATCATTTACAGCGAAACTGGATGTCGGCCATATTGGAATTTTTGATCAAAAAATCGCAAATTTGCTCTAAATATGATCGCCCAACATTTGAAATAATTATACCCTTCCATACATATAGGGCGTTTCAGAATAACGTACCGTAAATTGGGTACAATATAGATCTTGACGAGTTATTAAGAAAAGCGCTAAATAACATGTTTAGGTAACCCCCCCCCCCCCGCGCTTCCATTTTACAGTCTGTTGAAGTGAATTTGAAAAATACATATTTTTTACATATTTTCACTTAGAGTAGAGATATTAACTTGAGAATAGGTACTTGTTCGATACGAATAATTAGTACACCGTCTTTCGACAAATTAGGATAATCCATTGGCGTATAATTAGGGGGTAATCAAATAATTTTGAGCTAAACTTTGTTCACACCCTGTATATCATAAAAATTAGAACTCATAATCATTCCTTATACAGTATTCTTAGTTTATTTCTGTAAGCACCCCATTTTCCAGATATTTCAAAATTAATCTACACATACATGAAAGCAATTTATTAATTAAATGCAATATACAGGGTGGGCCACCACCAACGCGTCGATCTCTAGCACCCAAACGACTGAATTTTTTCAAACTCTGTTTGAGCGAGAATATGTAAGCCTTCTAGGATTACAATCTAAAATTAGTTTGATTTATACAGGGTGATCTACAAACTTGTTACTTATCAAAGTTATATTATTTTAAATGAAATACACTCCTTTTTAATTTTTTTTTGAAATAAGGTGAAAAAATAAGGTAGACTTTCATTAGAGTTCCCTATACCTAAACCTTACAGTTTCCGAAATAATTAACATTTTTTGAAAATGTAGGGTTGTCAAAAATCCAAGTATTTTTCGATTCAGAAAAGATGAGACAATCTAATCTAGGTCATCGTAATAAGGATATTTGGAAGTACGTATTCTGTTGTTTATTGTTTCAAATCATAATTTATAAAATACAAAGAATAACGCGTAAAGTTAACAAACTTCAAAGTTAAATATCTTTGTTATTTTAAATACAACGCCCAAGAAATTTTTATCGGAATCTGAATAGTCTTTTGACAATAGTTCGAACTGTATTAGGGTTCCCTATACCTAACTTCAATACTTTTCGAGAAATTAGTGTATTTGTCACATTTTTAGAAATTACGCCATTAACTCATGTCGATCAGTTAGAATTCTGTGATTTACAAAGGTTACAAATGTGTTAAACGGTTTTTGGTTTATTAAGGTTATCAAGGTTATACGGTTGCTGGTCTTGAAAAAGACCGTTTTACATTATGCACCGAGAGCCTACTGCTGGATTTGTCACTACAGTAAATGTTCAAACTGATGACCGTCTTCTTGAATGCATAGTCTAATTCTTTCTTCCAAATTTTGTCTGACCTTTCTTAACATATCTGGAGTAATTGTGTCCACCGCATTTCTAATTCTCTCTTTCATATTGTCTGCAGTAGTAGCAGGAATATTGCAAACAATATTTTTAATAAAATCCCCATAAAAAGTAATTCATTGGAGTAAGACAAGGCGATCTTGGTGGCCAATGACATGGTCCGTTCCTTCCAATCCATCTATTAACAAATTTCCTAGTTAAATAATTTCTAACTCTACGATCAAAGTGTGCCGGTGGCCCATCTGATTGTAGCCGCATATTCCATCTAATGTTCAACGTCTCGATTTTGGCGGTCAACAGTATTAAAAGCATGCCTATTCTCGGTATCATAATAGTGAAAATTATGTCTATTATCAAACCGTTGTTGTGAAATGTTGATTCAGCAGTAAACAAAATGAAATTTAAAAAATCTTGTTGATCCCCTATTTTTTCAATTGCCCACAAACAGAAATCTATTCGTTGTTGAAAGTCATTGCCATACAAATTTTGATGAATTTCTATGTGATAAGCATGAAATTTGTGTTTTTTGAGAACTCTTCTCACACTTCCTCTACTTAAATCTGTTTGTCTAGCAATTACTCTAGTACTAGTGTGGGAATTTTCAGCGATAGATCCTAATACTAAAAACTCACTATCTTCATTGCCAGTTACCGGTTTACTTTTATTAGGTTTTGGATAGGCAGTGTTACCTGTGGCTCGAAATGTTTGTAAAAGCCTTTCAAAAGCTCTCGTATCAGGATGGTTGCGATCAGGGTACTTTTGGGCATAAACCCTGGAAGCCAAAAGACAATTTTCATGGCATTCTCCTATGGTCAACACCATATCCACTCTTTCTTGCACTGAATATTTCATTGTAATGAAAAAATTATCAATAGTTATAAACACTGTCGTATTTTGAAATACGTCAATATGACAGAAATGTTTATAAATCAAAGAATTCTAACTGATCGACATGAGTTAATGGCGTAATTTTTAAAAATGTAACAAATACACTAATTTCTCGAAAAGTATTGAAGTTAGGTATAGGGAACCCTAATACAGTTCGAACTATTGTCAAAAGACTATTCAGATTCCGATAAAAATTTCTTGGGCGTTGTATTTAAAATAACAAAGATATTTAACTTTGAAGTTTGTTAACTTTACGCGTTATTCTTTGTATTTTATAAATTATGATTTGAAACAATAAACAACAGAATACGTACTTCCAAATATCCTTATTACGATGACCTAGGTTAGAGTGTCTCATTTTTTCTGAATCGAAAAATACTTGAATTTTTTGACAACCCTACATTTTCAAAAAATGTTAAATATTTCGGAAACTGTAAGGTTTAGGTATAGGGAACTCTAATGAAAGTCTACCTTATTTTTACACCTTATTTCAAAAAAAAATTAAAAAGGAGGGTATTCCATTTAAAATAATATAACTTTGATAAGTAACAAGTTTGTAGATCACCCTGTATAAATCAAACTGATTTTAGATTGTAGTCCTAGAAGGCTTACATATTCTCGCCCAAACAAATTTTGAAAATCTTCAGTCGTTTGGGTGCTAGAGATCGACGTGTTAGTGGTGGCCCACCCTGTATACAGTACTCTAAAAGTTAAAATGTACAATACTGTTGTAGGAACAATAATATAATTACGCAACGGATTGAATGTGATAATGAACAGCTACAAACACCAAAGTATGCAGAATTTAGATTATGTCACAGATATTATTTACGTAATTGTTCAAAGTGACGTCCTCCAACTTGAATACATTTTCGTGCTCGTTTCTTAATCTTGTGAGTAGTTTTTATTTATAGACTAAACCCATCATTGGCCAAATCTCTAAAAGCATTTTCCATCCTCTCTCTTAACTCTTACACAGTATTAATAGAATAAACTTTCCGTTTCAAAATACCACAAATTCTATAGTACATGGGATTCAAGTGGGGTGATCGTGGTGGCCAATTAATCGGAGCGTATATTCCACGACCCATCCACCTGCCAGTAAAATTGATGTTCCCAGTTTCTGTTAATGAAAAATGAGGGAATGCCCGGTCATGCATGAACCACATGTTAATTCTTTGACGATAAGTAACATCTTCAAGTAAACCTATTAAATGTTCTCTTAAAAAGTAGTATATCCCGCTCCAGTTAAAATTTTCTTCTAAAATAAAAGATTCTATTGGCTGATAGTGCCCAGCCCAAACATTTATTTTAAATTTGTGCTGAAAACTGGTGGTTTTCGTGGTGTGTGGGTTTTCATTTGACCACACATTCTCATTATGCATATTAAATATGCCATTTACAGTATAGCTTGCTTCAACAGTAAAAAGAACTAAGTCATTATCTACTCTAATTTATCTCAGCAGCCATTGGCAAAATTCATCTGTAGGTTCATTGTCTGTTCCTAAAAGATCCTGAACTTGTTGCAGGTGGAATGGCTTCAGCTGTTGGTCTTTTAGTATTCTCCAACAGATTACCGTAGAAACTTCTGTTTGTAGCGATAGTCTTTTAGTACATACTTATTTTTGGATTCTCTTTTACTAAATTTAAAACATTTTCTTCATTTCTCAATGTGCGTTTTGTTCTTTTGCTTCCACGAAAATGAGCAGCAGGTGACACAGTTCCATGTTTCTCTTATCCGCCTATCTACTGCCACAAATGTTTTCTCTATTGGGAAAAACGCCTCCGGATATTTATGAGCATATGTTCTCACAGACTTTTTAGAATTACCTTGGCATCCCCATAAAACTAAATACATGTCAGCATATTCCGAAAATATGTATATTACCATTTTTGTATTATTAACAATAATAAGTAATAAACCTTAGTTATGGATCGAATGATTATAAATTTTGACCACTACACCGAGTGACAGGAGCCTACTAAGATCCAACGAGTATTTGTAACATGGAGATATCAATGATTTGTAATTAGTTGAAGTTTTAATACATAGTAAACTCTAAACTATTATGAACACCACCTATAATGAGAATTCATTTTTACGGAAAACCTGCAAACATACTATATTTCATTTGAATCATATCGTTGCAGTTTCTTTTTCGTAAAATAACACTTTACATTTTTGCATTTAATTATTAAATTGCTTTGACGCATGTGTAAAATTAAATTTGAAATATCTCGAAAATGGAGTGCCTTACAAAGATGAATTTCTGTGGCAAACTGTAGGAGGAATAATTAAGAGTTTTGATTTTTATGATATACAGGGTGTGCAAAAAGTTTAGCTCAAAATCATCTAATTATCCCCTAATTATACGCTATACGTCGATGGATTATCCTAATTTGTCGAAATACAGTGTACTATTTCGTCGTATGGAACAAGTAACATGTACCTATTTTCAAGTTAATGTCTCTACTCTAAGTGAAAATATGAAAAAAAATGTATTCTTCAATTATTTCACTTCATCACACTGTAAAATGGAAGCGGGAGGGTTACCGAAAATTGCTATTTAGCTTTTCTTAATAACTCGTCAAGATCTATATTGTATCAAATTTACAGTACTAAAACACTCTTTGTATATATATATATATATATATATATATATATATATATATATATATATATATATATATATATATATATACACACACGCACACATGCCCAGACAACTTAAATATGGCAAAAATAATTTTTTCGTGTATTTAAAAAAATAAAGTAGATGATGGTTGCTAACAAACGAAACGTTGTATCAAAAATTGAAAAACAGCATTAAGTAGAGGTAGAAAAGTGGCAATGAAAATGTACTCTTCTTTTCTTGATAGCTCTTCAAATAAGGTCAGAAAAAAATAAAAACGAAAATCATAAAATTCAATTTTTTTCAAATATCTCAAAAACTAAAAGAGATATTCGAGTTCTACAAAGACCTCTCAAATGCGTAACTTTTGTTCCATTTAACCGACCTTCCATCTCTTACTGTTTCCGAGATCCCCATAGTGGGCATCCTTATCTTGGACACGGTGTATATAATTCCTCTATCGATGCAGAGGTCGCACAGTTTAGTTTAAACTGTGTCCACTATTAATCCTGGTTCGTGGCAACATGGTCCGAGCTTTACAAAGACCAGTAGGTATATTGAAGGTAAATTTAAATTATTTCACGATGATTTGTACTACGTCTATTTCGATTAATGCTTGTTGTAAGGTTGCTGTTATAAATCATATTGATGAATTAGTTTAAAATGAGGATTAATTATGTGCTGCTACAAATTTATCAATATGATGTGCCTGTAAAAGTATATCCCGTGTATGGAAATAATGTATTACTTTTAATGCAATGATGCAAGCACCGTTATTGCCAGAGATAAAAAAAAAGTAATTAAAATAACTTAATCACAAATCAATGTTATCACATTTCTGTCACTTTTTTAACAAATATACGTATAAAAAAATTATAATCATTAAAAGCTTTGATTTAGAACATGATTTGCACATTTACCATCTATACTTTATACTTCGTTAATTTCAAATTGCGAATGACAAATTTCACATTGAGTGAAACTATTTCAAAACGATTTATATTGGGTATGAAAAATATTCAACTAATTATAAAATTATATGTAGAGAAAGAAAAACTGATAATAATTACACGTCATGCTTAATCGATTAGATAAGTACCCATTAAGTTCTAAAATGAACAAAGTATCTAGGGAATTTTTCAACATTTAGTTTTCTTGTTTAAATGGATCAGATACATTGTTCATATTAAAACGTAAAAGATGTACCTACAATTTAACAGTACTGTTTACATTACAATTTTATAATTGAAGATTAACTGTCTCTCTCAACATGTAGTTGAAACAATATAGATAGAAGATTACGAGCTACAAAACTAACATTCTTATAAAAACTAATAGAAGAATGCAGGCCATTTTTAATTCTGCATAAAAAATTGTTTTTAACACTACTAAAACTTCAATGTCACGTTTCGGCTATATGTAGGCTTTATCAAAGAATATTTAACATAAATTTACATATTAACATCTGTAACAAAAATTAACAAAATGAGAACTTGTAATTTTGTATAACGTAGTAAAATACGATTAAATAAGTTAGAAGCGTGGATAAGTTAAAATTTAATAATGATAAAAATATCACAGTACCTACATGCATTAAACCAGTTTAGGTGGAATGATTTTTGTTTTATACATTGCGTTTCATTTTATTGGAATCTATAAAAATATACGATTTGATACCCAAGGAATAAGTATTTTAATAACCATTTCATAACTACATTGCCACCTTTATGAGGACAGAGCACCTACATCCGAAATACTGACACTACTATAGAAGAAAATTGTTAAAAAGTCACCAAAATTTAGTCCCTAACAGAGCTACAACAGTGATAGTAGTACAAGGGCATTTGCGTCGCCATCTTGGATTTTGACGTCACAAAAGCCCCGGGGGTGTGGGGCACTTGCGCGGCCATTTTTTTTATGCCCACGTGGGCGACCCCGTTTTCAACCCTTTTTAATCCCTAATTATTTTTTTATGCGCTTACGTGAGAGACCGTATTTTTTACCCTTATTTTTGTAATGATTTCTTTGGGTTATTTTGCGAGCCTAATTATTATTGGTGGTATTAAAGACCTTTTGGCTATATTAAGAGCAGTACCCAAACAGACAAACAGACAGACAGGCAGACAGACAGACAGACAGACAGACAGACAGACAGACAGACAGGCGGACGGACGGACGGACGGACGGACGGACGGACGGACGGACGGACGGACAGACAGACAGACAGACAGACAAGCAGACAAGCAGACAAGCAGACAAGCAGACAAACAGACAAACAGACAAACAGACAAACAGACAAACAGACAAACAGACAAACAGACAAACAGACAAACAGACAAACAGACAAACAGACAAACAGACAAACAGACAAACAGACAAACAGACAAACAGACAAACAGACAAACAGACAAACAGACAAACAGACAAACAGACAAACAGACAAACAGACAAACAGACAAACAGACAAACAGACAAACAAACAAACAAACAAACAAACAATTAATCAATCAATCAATCAAACAAACAAACAAACAAACAAACAAACAAACAAACAAACAAACAAGCAAACAAACAGACAAACAGACAAACGGACAAACAGACAAACAGACAAACAGACAAGCAGACAAACAGACAAACAGACAAACAGTCAAACAGACAAACAGACAAACAGACAAACTGACAAACTGACAAACTGACAAACAGATAAACAGACAAACAGACAAACAGACAAACAGGCAAACAGACAAACAGACAGACAAACAGACACCAGACAAGCAGACAATCAGACAAACAGACAAACAGACAAGCAGACAAGCAGACAAGCAGACAAACAAACAAACAAACAAACAAACAATCAATCAATCAACCAATCAAACAAACAAACACACAAACAAACAAACAAACAAACAAAAAAACAAATCAATTAATTAATCAATCTAAAACAAATCACGCTCTATCACCAGAGCAATATCATTCAATCAACCGAAATTGTCTTACAGTTTGCGGAAACCAGATTATAGTTCAAACTGAATACATTAAAGTCTAATTAAATATGACGTGAAATAATAAATAATTTCTACCCTAATGCAATGATGCTTTATGTGTAGGCAGATTCTCTAAACAGTCACCACCTATACATTCGGAACATCATATCTGAGTTATTTGCATGTTCACTTACACACACACACACACACACACACACACACACAAAATTGTTTCATTGTAACGTGTTCATTAACAGCTGTAACTGTTTACTTTAGCTAATTACCGTGTAATTATATAACTCTGTTAAAGTGAATAGTGTAAAAAATTGATTATCAATATCGAATAGTTAACATAATTTCTTTTAAAAAACACTAAATCATAAAATTTTATAACACGATTTTTAAAAACACACATGCTGAATTAAAAAGAAAGAAAAAAAAGTAGGTATCACGCAATTCTTAATTAAAAAAATAGGGTACTAAAAAATCTGTTTATGTATCAGAATAGAATGGTTCTGTAACAGTCGTTAAACAATAATTTGATTACCTCGTCATTTACTACATGTACTAAAATAGTTTTTTACAAAATCAAACATAGGTAAATTATGTAATCTAAAATATAGAAACATTAACGTATAAAGTCCACACACATCCGAATGATAGTCTTGTTGTATTGTTTTATTGTATACGAAGCATCTGGAATTCTTTTCTAGGAAAAACGTAAATGATATCCTAGCGATGCTCGTCCAAAGGAATCAAAATACTCTCCGTTACCATTCTCGTCAATGTAGATAGCGGTCCAATACTGACCTGGTTTGTATTCAGTATCCGTGTTTACGATCATTGCACACGGTCTAGGTGCGTGTCTCAGTAGTTGATTAGAAGCACATACAAGCCGAAACACATTCTTCTTGTGGCTGGGGATCGATTTTAAGCATTTCAACACTTGTACCGCATACATCTCTGGAATTGGTATGCGTCCAGTCTTGCAGTAGTAAGGCGTTTTCCAGTGCACACATAGGCTCAGTGATGTTAGGGTTTAAACAGATATATGCTTTTGCTTCCTTTTTCAACTGTTTAATCGACGGGCAACCAGTCTACTCCAGGTTTACTATTGGTTTGTTAAGAAACCTTAAAAACTGTTGCTTTCACGGCTCTTAACGTGAATTTTGTTAAATGGGCGCAACGCTCTCATCAACTCCTCACGGAAATTGTTGTAATCTACATGACCCGACCACCATTTCAGCCTATAATAATTATCCTCCATAAATTTTGTCTGTCGTGACATGGATCCTGATATCAAGAAGCCTCGAGGTGGTTTTATCAGCATCAACGATAAACGACCGTGATCTGTAACCACGGCAATTTCTTTCGGTATGAATTCGTTGTTAACACCACTAAACCCTTGTACGTCCAAGTATGCGCCCCTCTTCTATCGGCTGCTGCTGTACACTGAAGCTTGCAGGTTAGAGCTACCACTTTTAACAGCTAAAATCCACAACGACATTCCGATGTTTATCGATCTAGATCACGTTATCGAATTCTGCATACACCAAACAGTTAACGGTTACGGTGAGCGCTTCTTCAAACCCGACTTCCAGCCGAAGGGAGCCGTTTCTAACTAAATTCCAGTGCGTACTAGCGTTTGCGGACAGGTCAGGTGTTAGGCCAAACGCCATTAAACAGTAGCCGTTGGGGTAATCATTTCTCGATATATCGTTACCTTTATTCAAAAAATGAATACCTGTACCTGAGAATAAGGTGTGGTACGCTCTTACGTATAAACCATTAGCTGTAGTCTGGTTGTAAGGCCTTCGAAGGAATTTGTTGCCCGTCAATATATAACGACATGTAGTTAATATTGCAGTGATGAAAATTGAATGGGTTTGAGGGGTAAACACCGTTGAAGGCTTTATTTGCTACAAAGCCTACGATGCATCGTTTAGGTAACTGACCCAGGAAAACATTATCCAGTGATTTTCGCTGTATGCCTGCAGGTATAGTTAACACTTTTACATCTGTCCTTGCAACAGGGTATTTTGCGGCAGTTGTTTCTAAAGCTTTAGCGTGCGCAGTTAGAATAGTTGGATTGATTCGCATAGGTCTCACCAGTAAACTAGCGTCTATAATTCGCGTCTTGTAATTTGAAGCGAGTGCTGCCATTAGGCTAAAGGTATCTCTTGATCGTACAAATTTAACATTTAACTCAACACCACTTATGAGAAACTTTTCTTGATTAAACAAATCCGAGTGCACGTGACCAATCATCTCTATCTGTTTCCCGGTAGCCGCAAGTGCTTGACGTTTTGAGAAACCGTTATTTGCGTTTCCCAGTGTATTAATCTGTCCAGCTGTATCATTGTGCCATAAGGTACATCCTAGATGTGAACTCTTGGTCTCCTTTCCATAATTTAGCAGCGTTTCGATATATGAACGGTAGGGGTAGGTATTGTTTGGTTGCGACACAATCTTCTGATTTAAGTAATCCGCCACCTGTGAGAAAGCGAATGTATCCAATTGTTTACCGGTGCTACAACATCAGCGTCTGTAAGTGATGTATCATCTTGCTTTAGAACTTTAGCTGTGATGTACAACATGGTCTGACTTAAATCTATATAATCGTTTCCATTTCCGGGGACTACAAATTCTATTGGGGCGTCATCACTCAGAGATGATAAGGGCTTGTAAAATATCCATTGACCACTCTCAATACTTGTCTGCGTCGACGGTAAAGCGAACAAATCCAATTCGGACTTGACGCATTCACACGATTGTGCATGTAGAAAATCCATTATCTTGAAAATATATCGTCGTAAGCAGGCTTCTTCTTAGCAACAGCTCTCAGTGGAAACTGATTATTATCGGACAGACGTACTCTTTTATAACCATCATTTTATCGATTTTCTCGTCGGCTTTACGCTTAAGGTTTCTACCTGCCTCGTGAGATCTTTCTTGAAACAAATCCTTAATAGGTCGATCCTCTATGACGTCACCAAGAATATTAGCACCCGTTCTAAGAGCTTCTTTTTCAATAGCCTTTGCGCCAGACTTAAATAACGGTATTATACTTCTAAATATACCACCTAACCAGCTCCCTATTCCATGACCACGTTGATATGGCGCACCTCTGTAGATAGAGCCGATACCGTTACCGGGCTGATTCATGTAATATTGTTGATAAGGGCAAACCATTATTGTACTTTCTTAAAGTGTAGCTTCAGGTACGACGTTCCAAACTCAAATGGCATTGCTGTACCCGTATCTGTTTTTATATTAATCTCGATGTTTTCAAATTCCCGTGTCATTACCGGTATGTAGTGTGCAGGCGAAAAAACCACATCTTTATGACCCCCGTAAGCATAGTTTTCTGAAGTAATATTTATTATACGCATAAGCGGAGATAAAAGACCACCTACAATTTGCGGTTCAACGATGTCGCAATAAACAAACATCTGAGTTGGTAATCCTATCCATATACTAGCGGGGTGTGGGGGTATTGGTTCCATAGCTATGTTCTGATACGGTCGATAACCCAATTGTAAGGCTAGACGTTGTGAGAATCCGAATTGCGAGAGTTGAGTTTTTAATTTCGTAGTGACGCGCTTAGATTATGATATTCGATTGTTAGCAATTTACTTATTAGTACTTAGTTACTTAGCTCGCTGATAATTTCTTCTACGCTGGCGTAATTTCCCGAAGCGAACGTATCACGTACCAGCCATCTTCAATATAAATGATCTTCTCGCTGTCGAGTTCAAAATATTCTGCGGCCTTTTTTAATATCGTTTCTATCACGTTCTCGCCAGGTGGCTCTGTTCTATAATAAATTAAATTATCTGTTGCACTTACAGCGGCAAAAGAACATGGGTACTGAATTTTCGATATCCCTACAACCCACGAGCCCGTTAATCTTATTCGTTTTGGCAGCTGCGTAATAAAACTTGACGTCATGTTACCTGGAAATACGTCATAGAGCTATTACTCAATAAGGTAAGATAAAACTCTATTTTTATATATCTCTCAACTGCGAAGCTAACACCCAGCTATTAAATTTGTCACTGTATCCACGCCACTTGACCAGGTATTGCTTATTTCGCCTACGGCCCTTCTCTGGTAGAATCTTATCGACTTTGAATAGAGTATCTTTATCAACCGCAACAACTTGCAATTCTTCTTCGTAAAAGATACCCTCAACAGGATCGTTATTAAGACCGATTATTCGATAAAATGGTGGTCTTTTATCACCGTACTAATTGTAAAAACTTCCTCGCTCCAATTCGTTTCATATCCCTTCTCAAAGGTGTACTTAGTTCTGGCGATTCTGACATGCTCACCGACTTTATATTTAGGATGGCGTACTGGACCTAAACTTTTCGCGTACAGGTTATTCCACACTTCTAAAATGTTTTTATCGTTTACAGCAGCGGGGGCCATCTTTATACTTGAATGAGGGCTATTGTTGTAAGCAGTCACAAGTCTTTCTAGTACATCAATACCTGTAGGAATCTTTGTAAGTGAAATAACGCCACATCTTTGTTTTTAATGTTTTATTAAATCTTTCAACTACAGATGCTTTTATATCGGGGTTATTTGTTACATAGAAATTGATATTTTGTTTCTTGAAAAAGTTTTGTACACTGCGCGACACAAACTCTTTGCCTTTATCCGTCTGTAGATTTGCCGGTGTATTCTCACTTTTCTTAAAAACATCCGCGAATTCAATTACAGATACTGCTGTCTTCGTTTTAAGTGCTCTGGTCCATGCCCTCTTGCTAATTACATCAATTACCGTTAGTATGTAGTTGTATCCACTATTGTGTTTACTTAAAGTTCGCATATCACAAAGATCCGCTTGCCACAACTCGTAAAGGTTACTCACAATATATTTATTTTGTGGAAACTTTTTTTGAGTGGTTTATGTACCGTATAAGCTTCCTGTGCCTGTAGCCAGTTTTTCACTTCACCATATATACCCTTTACAGCATTAGTTAAAGGTGCTATACCAGCGAACCCTGCAGGGTGAGAGGGATCATAGTATTCAGCATCCATGTTATGGCCGCACGAATCCCAATCTAGTGAAAGTCCTCTTCTTCTTTGAGAGATTCTTCTCAGTGTTTCCCGCGTTTCACTATCAGCATTGTAATTCTCACCTATAGTTGTGAGGGTCCGTTCAACGCTGGGTGATACAGAAACATCATACCTTTGCGTATTTACGATAAACTCTCGTGGTATATTTATCTCTTTAATGTACCTCGCGAACTGACGCCAACCGCGCGGGATTTGGTTTTTCGTTTTCTTAACGTCTCGTGAACCAGATCTATAATGTTGGAATGTGGTATGATCTCACCTTTTATTGTGACAGTACCCCTTTTATCCCAAAAAACATTGCTGCTCGTATTCAGTATACGTAACAAATCAGCGCCTTTTCTCTTATATGAAGGCGGAAGCGTTGATACTATCTCGTCGTCTGTCAGACCTTTGCGTTGCGGTAAATCTCTAATAACATCAGCAACAGCGTCACCGCTGATTGTTATACTGGTGGGCTGACGTAACTGATTGGAAAAGTGTAGATACCTTTGAAGAACTTGGTTGTAGTGCTGCCATTTGTCATGGTCGGTCATTTTAGTTTTTGAAACTTTATCCATATCGTTACCCAGCTGCGATAAAATGTTGTTTTGTGTAACATCTGGTGCCTGTAAGCGCTGTATAAAGTCCATCGGTAGAATAATCATCTTCTTCAGAATGTGGCCCATGGTTATTGAAACAGATTACCCAGAATTCGATTTCCCACAACCCGACGGACCCGCAACTATCGCCGAAAAGGGGTGCCTAAACTGACCTTCCATCTTGAATCGCTAAACGATACTAACAGATACTTCACCACCAACCTCGTTTAAATAGACTAAATAACATTCTTTTCAATCAGGACGCTAATCTCATCAGGTCCAATACCAACTCCAAGTCCACGACCTAGCTCCAGGTCCAGCCCTCCCCCCCGTCCAAGAACAGCCCCAGCCCCTCACGTTAGCTACTACAAAAAAAAGGCCTAGCTGCCAGAAGGTCTTTAATACCACCAATAATAATTAGGGTCGCAAAATAACCCAAAGAAGTCATTACAAAAATAAGGGTAAAAAATACGGTCTCTCACGTCAGCGTATAAAAAAATAATTAGGGATAAAAAAGGGTTGAAAACGCGGTCGCCTACGTGGGCATAAAAGAAATGGCCGGGCAACTGCCCCACACCCCCGGGACTTTTGTGTCGTCAACATCTAAGATGGCGCGACAAGTGCCCTGGTACTACTAGTGATAATGAGACCAATATATAAATATAATATAAACATAAAAAAAATATAAAAATAAATATAAATATAAATCCATGAGTGAAGGATTTATGTTAGTAAAGATAGCCCAGCCATTTTTCGTTTTCAAGAAAGTTATTATGGTGCTGAGTGGTGCTTATGGTATGCTAGTTTGTACCGTACAGATTTTTTTATTACCTGAGAATTGTGCGTTTTAGGAAGAAATCGTTTTTTTGAAATTAGCTCAGCCATCTTTCGTTATCAAAAAAATATAATAATTCGAGCTCCTTTGTGCCATAACATATCTTTATATTTTCAAAGTTTACATTTATGAAACAACATATATTTTAGGTACATAATTGTTAAGTGTCAGGATTTATTATTTATCATTTGAAAGATCATTGAGCTTAAACTGGATCTTAAAAGTTTTTACTACAATGTGATTAGGTTACTGCATTGTTATGTACAGTAATGTTATGTTATGTAAAGCTCATGTATATTACTACTATCAAGACTGTAACAAATAAATGTTTATACCTAACTACTACGTTTTTCAGATGTTCTTTACATAACGTTTATAATATGTAATAAAAATAAAATAACGTAATAAAATGTAATAAATAATACATCTTATTTCTTATTATTATTTACTATTATATCAATTTACCGACAATAAAACGATAAAGTGAAACGAAAATGTTAACACAATAGGAGGGTTAAGGAAATGAATTAATTTGAAGTATCTTTTACCACTGGTATCGCTAATGTTGTTGATGTCCAATTCCACCAATTTTTTTCCACGAAACTCATTTTTTCACCAATGAGTTCATTTCACTTTGACTTTCGAGTACCATATAATCAAAACGAAACTTTGAAAAATTATGTTACATTAAAATGGTCATTTTAAAGTACCGCTTACAGGATACAAAAAACACAAATAAATATAAGCTTTGTTTTAAGAGTTCAACTAAACTGGTTGTTGGTAGATTAAATCAATATAAAAGTAATAACTTTAGAAACCATATAAAGGGAGGGAAATTCTATAAATAATGAATTAAAACTAATCATCTCGTTACACCTTAACTAGTTCTATTGTATAGGCCGAAATTTTACTCTAGACATCTTCTCCATATTGGAGAATATTTATTAAAATTAAAGTGATATCAATTCTTTGGATTCTTATTTCTTGACTTTATTAGCTGCCTTGTTTCACACAGAAGTGTAAAGTGAACAAGTAGTATTATGTTAAAACAAAACTCAAATTCCGTCTTGATATTTTATATCTTCAATTACATATGAGCTTTTTTTTTGTGACTACTTTTTAATACCCAGTTGTCTAAATTCAATTTTATCAAAATTAAGTAATCTAAGAAAATTATTAGGTTTTTTAGAAAAACCAATTTAAATCTAACAGGCAATGTACATTTATTGCATACTTCTTAAATCAAATTTTGATATTGAGGCTATACGGTTAAAGAATAGTACAATATATGACCTGTTTCATTGACGAACATTGTAAATAAACATAGCCATGTAGGCCTTGAATGCAAAACTAAGGTCTAATACTCACGATTTCCGTTGGTAAACATCAATCAAAATTAAAAAATCAATGAAATAGATTTAAATGATACTCGTATGTAGAAACATTATAAACTACGCTTAAGTATTGTATTTGTCTTGCTCCCTTAGACGAATCGTAACATTTTTGCCACTTAAGTTCTTAAATTATAAAAATAAAACCTGAAAAATAAAATTGGAGGTGCTACAAATGAATGTAATGTAACAAATATGTAACAAATTTCTTACTCCTATTTATATGTAAAAAAAGACAACCGTTAAAAATATTTATGTTTATTTCTATAATTCACCATTTTCTCTGCATACTGGTTCCAAAAACATTGAAACAATTTCATAGAAGCTATTCATTTAATGTTTGTTCAATTTTATTAAAACCTATTCATCATAAATATCAATCTTACTCACTAAAATATAGATTGTGTTCATGTGTAAAATAGCAAGTCAATTTCTCGTTCAACATAAATACATAACAATTGCCAACATTTACACATAAAAGTAAGAATAAATTTCAGATTTATGTATACCCTGTTTAGAAAACTCCTTATAACATAACTACCAAGCACCCAGTACGTGTCTTATTTCAAATATTTATTTAGGTAAATGTGTTAACTTGAACATTGACTACAAAGTAGCTTATTAGGTGGTATTCAATATTTGCATTCTATTAAAATTCAAACATTCTAAATGTGAGCGAATAAAATTTACTAAATGTTTATATTGTATAAACAGTCACAAATGAGCTTGTTCACGGCGGCAACATTGTTGGGATTCACAAGTACCGGAGAACACATATGTATACAAAGGGTACCCTACTGAGTTATGGATTCCCTTACCACGGGCTCAGCGGCGGCAAATTCGCTTATTATTACAAAATGACTACTTTAGAAATACAATATTATGACGTTATATTATTTAACAAATGTCAAATAATAATTAAATATAGTCAAGTAAACCTAGAGTATCGCAATTATTATAACTTAATAAAAAATTTCAAAATAACCCATAAACTGTTAGAGTGAGGTATAGAGAACCCTAGTATAATTTGAAATGTTATAAAATTTTACAAGAAATCTTTTTATTAAATACAGGGTGTGCTATTTAAAAAAAAAGGCAGTTATTTGCAATATTAGGTAACTGCAGTTGACATTTGATTTTTGAGTGCCCTGTATATTTTCTTAACAAAAATTTTATGCTATCTTACACAACAACCCTTTTTCAAAGTAGTGACATACACTACGCTGTTTCAATAATAATAAACGTAGCAAAAATAAATTTTGAATTCAAGTCTGAAATTTCAAAAATCATTAAATATCTTTGAAACGTTCTAGGAAAGTTCGGAGACCAAAGAACCAATGAGAACGGTGAACATCTGTGTGGAGAGAAGCCTGTTTGTATCCAATACGTGGTTTAAACATAAAAATGTGCATATGTATACATGGCAAAGGAGTGAATCTAAAAGTATGATAGACTTGATAGTGTATGATGAACGGCTTAGAAACCTGGTGAAAGACACAAAAGTAATGCGCGGAGCGGAGTGTGGATCGGACCACTTTTTGGTTGTATCGAGAGTGTGTTTAGGGCAAAAGTGGGCGTGGAGAAGGAAAGCAAACGTAGTGCGAACGTCCAGAATTAGGGTTGACAAACTAGTGGATAATGGTGCGAGAATGAAATACGTAGATGCTGTGAATAAAGAGTTGAAAGTGAATGAAACAGTGTGGAGCGAACAAATAAAAGACACTGACGTTGAAAGTGCATGGATAAGCTTGAAAAACTCTGTTGTCAATTGTACCGTGCGAATATGTGGAAGAGTGATTGTAAGTAGACAGAACAAATGTGCTTGGTGGAATGAGTCGGTAAAAAAGGCAGTAAGTAAGAAAAAAGATGCGTACATGGTAATGATTGCTGCAAAAAATGAGACTGAGAAGAAACGATTGTATGAGGTGTACAGATTAAGAAACAAAGAAGCGAAGGAGGCAGTGAAAATAAGTAAAGAGGAAGTGATGGCTGTAGAAGGAGAGAAAATGCAGAATGATTTTGAGGGAAACAAAAAACTCTTCTGGAAATGGGTCAAAAATACAAAACGTGGCCCAAAACAGAACACTGCAGGAGTGATGAATGATAGAAACGAAATAGTATGGGACGATTGTGAAGTGAGGAAATGCTGGCAAGAATATTTCGGAAAGCAGTACGGGGTGTCCCAACGATAGAGTAAAGTAAGTTTATGCTTAACTAGAATTATTTGTGTAAATATTGTATGGACCATGGGGTAGAGGTAAGAAGTGTGCATTTTTTTAAAATATTGGAAGTTATACAGGGTGTGCCAGAAAAGCAGGACGTGAAAAGTATGATTTTTTAAATAGAACACCCGTATTTGATTTTAGTTTTAATTCTACGTGTCCATACAAACATATTTTGTCATACAAAATATTGGCTGAAAGTTTTAGTTCTTGAGATATTCGCGTTTAAAGATTATTATGGTCATTTTCGTGGGGTTGATGAATGGGCAATTGTTCCGTTATTTCACAATAAAAAATTTATATTTCGTGTGAAAATGAGTGATATTATACTAACGTTTAGACCGAGTAGTATTTCTAATTTTCTCAACAGGGTGTTTGTTATAACCATTCAAATTTGAAAATTCTCAAATTAAAAAATCAGTTTTTTTAATTGCACACCTATATGTTTTTATTTCATTTTATTCGGGATTAAAAATCTATCATTTTGTCAAATATATCCTATATCTATCTTTGATAGTTTTCGAGGAATTTCGATTTTCTAACTATCTACGTTACATACGATACTATAACATTATTGTGGATCGTGGTAGCCATGGAAAACAATTGCGACGAAATAAAACAAACCACCTAAGCGAGAATATTAACAGTTTTTATTAATGAGAAACAGTAATTCAATAATTATTCAACATTGCGTCTTAGTAAATGCTCAAATAGACGGCCTTCTTGCTGAATACACATATTGAGCCTTTTCTCATGTTCTGTCTTACTTCGGATAACATAAGAGGGGTCACTGTGCGACAAGCTTCGAATTCTATTTTTCATGTCCTCCTTGTTGTAGGTTTAATAATATACACCGATCTTTTATGTATCCCCATAGGAAAAATCCAGTGGAGTTAAATCGCATGACCTGGGTGGCCATAATATAAAGCCATTACGTCCTATCCATTTCTCCGGGTATTGCTGGTTCAAGAATTCCCTTACGTCCCGATAAAATGTGGAGGTGCACCATCCTGTTGCAACCACATATTTAGTCGTCCTTCTAAATTGATATCCTCAAGTAACACAGGCAATTTTTCACGTAAGAAATGCAAATAGCTGCGGCCCGTTAATGGATCATCAAAAAATAGGGACCGATAATTTGGTCATTAAGTATACCACACCACACATTTAGTGACCAATGATTTTGGTTTTGAACTTCTTGTAGCCAAAATGGATTATCAATGGCGTAATAGTGCATATTATGCCGATTTACAGCCCCATTACTTTTAAACGTCGCCTCATCGGAAAACATTATGGAGCACAAAAAGTTGTTATTTAATTGCAGCCGTTGATTAATGATATTGCAGAATTCAATTCGTCTTGCAAAATCCTCTTCTCGCAATTCTTGATGAAGCTCAATGTGATAGGGATGGTACTTATACTTCAACGTTGTTCGATTCACGTTTGATTTGGAGTATTTAACACTACCGCTAGAATCAAATCTATCTATCAAATTTTCCAAGCCAACAGTAGTAGGTATTCGACGTTCAGGATATTTCATTTTGTAGATTCGTTGTGCCAATAAAGGGTTTTTCAGCCTCGCCCAACACGTATATCATATCAATTAATTCATTTGTCGAATAATCCATAATTGATACAAGAATTGATAACAAGTTAAATGCGAAAACGACAAATTTAATATGTGTTTATTTTGACAAGTAAGAAACCTTTGTATCTTAGTAACGCAATTATTATTTTCCATGGCTACCAAGATCCATGCAATGCAATGTTATCGAAAATAAAGTAGCTAGTGTGAAAAAATCGAAATTACTCGAAAACTATCAAAGATAGATATAGGATATATTTGACAAAATGATAGATTTTTAATCCCGAATAAAATGAAATAAAATATATAGGTGTGCAATTAAAAACTGATTTTTTTAATTTGAGAATTTTCAAATTTGAATGGTTATAACAAACACCCTGTTGAGAAAATTAGAAATACTACTCGGTCTAAACGTAAGTATAATATCACTCATTTTCACACGAAATATCAATTTTTTATTGTGAAATAACGGAACAATTGCTCATTCATCAACCCCACGAAAATGACCATAATAATCTTTAAACGCGAATATCTCAAGAACTAAAACTTTCAGCCAATCTTTTGTATGACAAAATATGTTTGTATGGACACGTAGAATTAAAACTAAAATCAAATACGGGGTGTTCTATTTAAAAATCATACTTTTCACGTCCTGCTTTTCTGGCACACCCTGTATAACTTCCAATATTTTAAAAAAATGCACACTTCTTAGCTCTACCCCATGGTCCATGCAATATTTACACAAATAATTCTAGTTAAGCATAAACTTACTTTACTCTATCGTTGGGACACCCTGTACAGTAGTGAGGAAAGTAAGACTGAAGAGTTAAATAAGGAGAATATAGAAGAAATGATGAATGAAACTGAGAAGGATATTGGAATAAATGAGGTAGAGAAAACGGTAGGAAGGTTGAAAAACGGCAAGGGAGCAGGCGTAGATGAAATCACTGGTGAAATGCTCAAGTATGGTGGTGCAAAGCTTATACGAAGATTGCGTGAATTATTCAATGTATGCCTTATGTGTGGAAAAGTGCCGAGTAATTGGAAAAGCGCGATCATTGTACCATTGTATAAGGGTAAGGGGAACAAGAGTGATTGTAAGAACTACAGAGGAATAAGCTTGCTCAGCGTACCTGGTAAAGTTTTTGAAGAATACTGATTGATAGAGTACGAGAAACTACATAATCTAAGATGTGGGATGTGCAAGGTGGCTTCATGCCAGGGAGAGGATGTGTCGATCAGATGGTTGCTCTCCAGCAGGTGATCGAAAAGTGTTTAAAGGTAAAAAGGAAGTTGTACTGTGCGTTTGTAGATCTGGAGAAAGCATATGACAGAGCGAATAGAGAGAAGCTGTGGGAAATATTAAATGAATATGGCGTAAATAAAGGTCTAATAAATGGAATAAGGGCAGTATACAACGGTAGTCGGGCATGTGTTAGGGTGAGAGGAGGTGTGAGTGAATACTTTAATATTGATCAAGGAGTGCGACAAGGCTGTGTGATGTCACCGTGGTTGTACAATATATACATGGATAAATGTCTTAGACAAGCATGTAACGACACAAATGGTGTAATGGTTGGTGACGTAAATGTACGACTCCTGGTGTATGCAGATGACACAGTCTTACTAAGTGACAGTGCGGATGAGCTGCAAACCGCTCTGAGGAAGTTTGATACAGTCTGTGAGAGCATGGACCTAAAGGTAAACGTGAACAAAACTACGATTGTGGTGTTCAATCGGGAAGGTGGAAAGGAGAGTGGAGTCTTTACTCTGCAAGATGAAATTGTGGAGCAAGTGGACGAGCTGGTATATCTCGGTAGAATGTTTACTGCAGATGGTACAATTGAGAGCGAGATTGGACGAAGGGTCAATGCTGGAAGGAAAGTGATTGGAAGTATGTGGACGATAATGAGAAATGAAAGCATGAGTCTAGTTGCGAAACGAGCAATCTATAATGGCGTATTCGTCCCGTCAGTACTGTATGGAAGTGAGACGTGGGTATGTCAAAAAAAGCACGAAAGAAAAATAAATGCCGTGGGTATGAGATTTCTGAGAAGCGCATGTGGTAAAACGAGACGGGACAAAATAAAAAATGAATGCATAATGAGGGAGTGTGATGAGGAAAAGACTATGATGGATAGATATAAAAGTTGTACATTACGTTGGTTTGGTCACATTGAGAGAATGAATAACGCAAGATTAACGAAACAAATATATGTGGGTGAGGTTAGGGGAAAGGTCGGGCCTGGTAGGCCGCGTAAAACTTGGCTGTATCTAGTAGAATCTATGATAAAGGAAAGAAAGATAAGGAGTTTTAAAAACAAAAGGGCATGTCAGAGACTATGTATGAATCTTGCGCAAGCTAGGGAGGTATGCGGAGATAGGAAAGCATGGAGAAAGATTGTGAATGAAAAATAAATAAGAGGCAGGGATTGTATTGCCTACCCCGCAAGGGAATGGCGTGAAGGTTAAGAAGGTTAATCTTTGAAACGGTAGGTTTCATGTATAGAGAATTCATTAAAACTTTCCTTTATTTTGTTCGTAGATGCCAAAAAAACATAATATACAGGGTAACAAACAAAATATACCCACGTACCACACAAAATTAAAAAACACCGAACGCGTTTCGGTAGCTACGCTATCATCATCAGCGGTCGACTAGTCGACCACTGATGATGATAGCGTTTGTTACAGATCCTGCTACAGTTCCAGTGTTCCAGATTTTTTAATACAGGTGTTCCACTACAAAAATATAACTCTGATGTGCATCTTTTTTGAGAACACCCTGTATAGTTGAAATTATTTTTACATTGTGCTCCTAAAGACCCTGTATATGCTCCAAGAAAAAAGAATTAACAAATTCCAAGAGAAACTCTATGGCTGTATACCGGGTAGCCAAGCGTCACGCGACGGAAGATTATGGCTTCGCTGTTGATTTTTGATTAAAATCATTTATACAAAAGTTATATAGTTCCAATTCGTGCACAACTTAAAAATATTTTAGCACCTACAGGGTGATTTGTAAAAGTAGTGGGGGTCATTATAACTGTATTAAAAGAATTATGTGGTTGTTGCAATCCCCAGCGACAGTAATTTAATCTATTTTCAAAATCCTGTTCATCCAACGCCTGGTGGAGTTGAATCTTGCATGGATGGTATTTATATTCATTAATTATATTGGGTATTGTTGATTTCTGTAAATCATGTTCTATTGCAAATTTTCTAATACTTACATGAGGGTTTTCTAGTATAGCTTGAAGCACCACTAGTTTAGTTTCCTCGTTGTTTACAGGTTTTGGACAATTGTTCTTTTTATATGCAATCGACCCTGTTTCCTAAAATCTACTGTTTAAATTTTCAAGAACTCGTTTATCTGGACAACGGGCATCGGGAAATTTTTGTTTATAAATTCTAGAAGCAAGTAAACAATTACCTTGGGCTTCTCCTATTATGTAAATCATTTGAATTAATTCGTTCTTCGTATATTTCATTTTAAAATTTAGAATTAACTTCTCTTAATTCAAGTTTTCTTCTTAATTTTTATTGCTAACCTTACATTCAGAAAAAAAATACATTTTTGTTAAATAACTTGGCAACGTTGCATTTTATATGTACAAATGTATACATCGTTGAAAAGCTTATTTATTTGGCTATCCAAAAACGTAATGATATACAGGGTGTTCCATTTAAAATAAAAAAGTTGTCCCTCCCCTACTTTTACGAATCACTCTGTAGGTGTTAAATATTTTTAAATTGGGCACGTATTGTAACCATATAACTTTTGTATAAATGATGTTAATGAAAAATCAACGGCGAAGCCACAATCTTCCGTCGCGTGACGCTTTGGAGACACCCCGTAAATAGGATGTGTTTATATAGAGATTCGATTAAATAGACAAGAATGATCTAACAGAATGGCAGATATCAATTTTTGGCTCTAGAAGCGTTATTTACAAAATATTTAACATTCTGAAAATACATTTCCAAAGCTATTTTTTGAGTACTTTTAGGTGACGTTTACAAAAAAGCTTTACAGTCATTAGTTTGCTTTATCTCCACTAACCTCTTATGGAAACTATTTTGTATTTTTACACCATTATAAAGGGCTAAAAATTTTGGTTTCAAAAATGTTGTATAATTAAAAATTTATATATAGCTTCAAAAATAAATATTTTAATTATTATTAAATGTAATGCGTTGACATATCGAGTTAACCGTGTAAAACAAATGAGCGTTGCCCTTACAATTAAACAGTATTTGCGATAAAGTCGGTATGTGGGAGATGTGTTACAAGAGCAACAAAAATTTACAAAGAGCAAGTTAAGTTATAATTGAAGAATGTTCCAAATTAAGATTAACATGGAAAGTTCTATCCGATTTGAATTCTAAAGATTGCATTTAAATTTAGTACATTTATAACGTTATTAGTTTAAATTAAATTTGTGAACTCAAAACTGTTAACAAATAAATTTAGATTTAAAAACTTACTAATTACAACGAATTTTCAACTATGTATTACTATTTACACAACAATTTTGATCTCAAAAATGTATGCATGAGTGATTAAAAATTTATAAGTAACTTCAAAAATAAATATTTTATTTATTATTAGGAATAATGGGTTGACATGTCGAGTTAGCCGTGTAAAACAAGTAAAAATCACTTCAACAATTGCTCAATTGTCATTCTGGTGAAACTTTGTTTGCGTCTCATTCCCTTGAGAGCAAATTGTTTTGATAATAACGATAACGTTGATATGCTAGAAGTGTATTTTAAGTGCAATAGAAAAGTAGATAGAGCAAGAGATTTGTATTCGGAAAGATATCCTGAAAGAAGGCGACCATCTCTGATGTTTAGGTGCTTGGAAAGTAATTTGAGAATTTAAGGGTCATTTTCAAAAATAAAAAATGTATCATCGTACTCAAGAAGTTATTAATGCTATTGAAGAGAATCAATCGTTATCTACAAAAGAACTAGGAAAAATGACAAACCTATCTCATTCAAGTGTTTGGAAAATACTTTGCAACAATAAATATCGTTTTTATAAAATAAATGTACCCCACAGTTTATAAAATGTCTGCAATAGTTGTAGAACAAATTTCTTAACTTCGAACCTTCACATTTTTACAGTTCAACAATGACAGATGTTATAATGTTTTTTTGTTTTTTTTTGTCAACTACCACTAACCTTAATCTACACTTGAAAATAATATATATATATATATATATATATATATATATATATATATATATATAACATATTTCCCCCGTTACTTAATGCCAAACCTCTCAACGGTTTTTCTAGTTCTGTTACTTCCTCTCAACTCTTTGTTTGCTTTATTTTCACTCTGTTCCTGTTCATTCACATTTTTAGAATGTGAGTTCCCGTTTCGTTCAGTTTCTTCCTTCGTATAGTTCTCATTTGTATCTGTATGATGACTGATTTCTTGCTTAGATTCAGTTCCTTGTGAACTTGTGCTGTTATATATTTCTGATGGAATTGTGTCCATATCTGCTACTCTATTCCTGTGTTAACATTTAAAGCTACATTATGTTCATACCCATAAACACGCGGTAATGTAACTACACCTTTAGCAATTTGGTCCATATGTCTCCTAACCTTTTTCCCTTCAGTATAAATTCAGTAGTGCAATTTACCGTTCTTCACTACTATTCTTCCAAATTTCCACATACACGTTCCATCATAGTTTCGAAAACGTTCTGTATCTCCTACGTTAAATGTTCCTTTTATTCAATTTCTTTAGAATTATTTTCTTCTATCGGTAATGGTTTAATTAAGTCGATTTCTGTTCTATCTCGGTTAAAAAGCACTTGTGCCGGTGATATCCCTGCAGTTGAATGTTGTGTTTTACAATAAAGCAATAAAAAAATTTATAATTTAGTACAATATCACAATTTCTCTTTTCCAGAAGTAATTTTTTTAGTGAGTTCTTCATTGACTGGACATACCTTTCGACTGGATAATGAGGTGCCGAAAACTTGTCTTTAATACCATTACTCTTTGTAAATACTTCAAATTCATATGAACTGAAAGTAGGTTAATTATCTGTTACTATCGTAACTGGAATACCAAAACGAGCAAAAACACTTCGAAGGTAACGAATTGTTACTGTTGATGTCATCGATGGTATCATAAATATTTCTGGTCATTTTGAATGGACATCTACTTTTGACTATGCGTTCAATATCGTTATCAATTCCAGGCCACCAACATATGATCTCGCTAAATTTTTCATTTTAACTATACCTATATGTGCTTCATGCAATTCATTTAAAATTTTAAGTCTAAGGCAAGAATATACAACAGTTCTAGTTCCTTTAAAAATTACTCTTTCCGTTAAAGAAAATTCGGCATCTCTCCCTTTAAAACCATCCTGCGTAATTTTATTTCCCGATTTTAAATGTTCTTGAGTAGTTTCTTGTACAATATTTTTATGAGTAACTGGTAACATTAAAATGTTACAATTGGTACATTGTAACATCATCTAGTTCTAACAGAGTAGAATCTTTTTTAAATATTAATCTTGAAAGCGAATCTGCGGTACCATATTTTTCTGTAGGTCTGTACACTACGTCGTAATCTAGCCCTTGTAAAAATTGTGCTTAATGTAATAACCTAGTGGCCGTTATATTGGGCAAATGTTTATTAGGACTGAAAATTGTAACTAAAGGTTTATGGTCTGTAATAAGTTTAAATTTACGTCCATACAAGTACTGGAAGAATTTATGGCATCCTCAAAAAATGGACGTTGCTTCTTTATCTATTTGACTATAGTTTTTTCAGGTTTACTCAGTGTTGTCGAAGCATATACAATTGGTTTTTCTGAACCATGTAGCATTATATGTAAAAGTACTGCTCCCAAAGCATAGGAACTCGAATCGGTTGCTAATATTAATGGTAACGTAGGATTATAGGGCACTAATACCTTCTCAGATGTAATTTCTTGTTTAATTAAGAGAAAACGTTTCTGGCATTGAGCATTCCATATTTTTTTGTAAAAGGTTGTATAACGGTTGTAATTTTGTTGCTAAGTTTTCTAAAAATCTACCATAGTAATTTATCATACCTAACCAACTTTTCAATTGAGTAACACTTTCTGGTTGTTCAGCATTAAGTATTGCTTCAGTTTTCTCTTTGGTTTTTTCCAATCCATGTGCAGAAATTCTATGTCCTAAATAAAAGAAATTAGATTTTCTTCTTTTCTTGATATCGTCTAAAAAACACACATGAGTAGTACACAGGTACCTTCCGCCGCCATCTTGGATTTTGATGTCACAAGACCGCCCACGTGGGAGATCATATTTTCCACCCCTATGGTTTCTTTTCGGAGGTCTTTTTCAACCCCTAATTATTTTTTGTTTTTCTTACTCGCCCACGTGTAGGGCGGGTTTTTTCACCCCTATTTTACGGCAGCCCCGTGTAGGACGCGTTTTTCCACACTTATGGTTTCTTTTCGGGGTCAACCCTTGAGAGAATTTCAATTCTGTATTAAAAGCCTTTTTGACAGTAATTTTGTACTGCTCACGTGAGGGGTAGATGTAGGGGTTGGTCTTGGAATTGGGGTTGTACCTGGAGCTGGTCTTGGACTAGGGCTAGGTCTTGGACTTGGGCTAGGTCTTGGACCTGGAGATCGTCTTGGACTTGGGATAGGTCTTGGGGATGGTCGTGGAGCTGGTATTGGACTTGGGCTAGGTCTTGGGGATGGTATTGGGGATGGTCTTGTAGCTGGGGATGGTACTGGTTTTGGTTAGGGTTATTTTTTATAGTCATCTTTAACCCTAATTAAGATTCTTTTGGTTGTATTAAGAGCAGTACCCCTGGAGGTTAGGCAAACGCACACGCATATAATGTTGGAAATTGCATAATTATCCTAACAAGATATTATTATTAAAATTATCGATCCTATTGTTTTAAAAATGGTCATATGAAACTGAGTGCGTTCGAATGATCTTTTACCTATACGAGGAATTTATTTATACATTGTATTTCTAATAAGGAGGTTTTTGTAAGACAGCACTTGTGTTAGGGATTGATCATGCGTGGGGGAATTTGAATGACAGTAAAATTTAATTATAGACAACTTATTTTTATTGTAAATGTCATAATTAAAAAAATCCTCAGTGAGTTATAAAAAAAAAATTACTGGCATTCAGGTTATTCTCTAATGAAACAATTTTTTTTTATTAAGTTAATTAATTACATAACAGTTATTACAATATTGTTTTCTAAAAGAATATTAAAAATTGGTTGCTTTACCTGCACTGATTGCATTGAAATATGTTTCATATCTATCCGTTCGTTAAATTGTTGTATATTGTACATCTTAATGTTTTTAAAGAAACTTGTTGTTACGCATGGATTAGATGCGCTTTATATCTGTAATTCAAAATCTGTACAAGTAAATAAATAAAAAGTTAACAGCACACTTACCAGCTCTGTATTGAAAGAGCATTTTTGAGGGACTGATTCACGAGTGGTGCCCGTTTTCTGTTACTCGTCTAATCAAACTAAAAACAACTTTCTATGTTTTTACGTTTTATGAATAATTGATGTAAAAACTATGGATTTCCCATAATTAATTTTTAGAGTGTTAATATACAAACAACCTCATTATCTTTATCACACTTACTGCAACTCGTATTTACCTTTCTCTTAAAATAATTAATAACAAAGCGGTTTGAAAAAAATGCTACACATACACACGCAAAATTGTTTTTTCAAAAAACCTCATTAAATATTTGGAAAGTAATAATTACATGTTTTAAATTCCACAACAATATGTTGTAAGAAACCACTGTTCATGTTTACTTTTAGCTAATTGCTGTGTAATTATATAATCCTGTTAAATTTAATAGTCTAAAAAATTGATTACCAATATCAAATAATTTCTTTTAAAAAACACTAAATAATAAATTTTATAAGACGATTTTTAAAAACACTCATGCTGAATTAAAAAGGAAAAAAAACAGTAGGTATTACAAAATTCTTAATTAAAAAAGTAAGGTACTAAAAAATATCTGTATTTATCAGAATAGAATGGTTGGGTAACAGGCGTTAAACAATAATTTGATTATCTCGTCATTTACAATTAAACATGTACTAAAATAGTTTTTTACAAAATCAAACATAGGTAAATTATGTAATCTAAAATATAGAAACATTAACGTATAAAGTCCACACACATCCGAATGGTAATCTTGCAGTATTGTTTTATTGTAATGGAAGTATCTAGAATTCTCCTCCAGGAAACGTAAATGTTATCCTTGCGGTGCTCGTCCAAAGGAGTCAAAATATTCCCCATTACCATTCTCGTCAATGTAGATAGCGGTCCAATGCTGACCTGGTTTGTTTGCAGGATCCGTGTTTACGATAATTGCACAAGGTCTAGGTGCGTGTCTCGGTAGTTGATTAGAAGCACATACAAGCCGAAACACATTCTTCTTGTGGCTGGGGATCGATTTCAAGCATCTCAACCTTGTACCACATACATCTTTGGAATTGGTATGTGTCTAGTCTTGTAGTAGTAAGGCATTTTCTAGTGCACACATAGGCCTAGTGATGTTATGGTTTAAACAGATATACGCTTTTGCTTCCTTTTTCAACTGTTTAATTGATTGGCAACCAGTCTCCTCCAGGTTTACTATTGGTTTGTTAAGAAACCTTAGAAACTGTTTTTTCACTGCCCTTAACATGAACTTCGTTAAATGGGCGCAACACTCTCATCAGCTCCTCATGGAAATTGTTGTAATGCACATGACCTGACCACCATCTCAGCCCATGCTAATTATCCTCCACAAATTTTATCTGTCGTGACTTGGATCCTGATATAAAGTAACCTCGAGGTGGTTTTATCAGCATCAACGATAAACGACCATGATCTGTAACTACGGCAATTTCTTTCGGTATAAATTCGTTGTTAACACCACTAAACCCTTGTACGTCCAAGTATGCGTCCATCTTCTTTGTGCTGCTGCTGTACACTGAAGCTTGCAGATTAGAGCCACCACTTTTAACAGCTAAAATCCACAACGACGTTTCGATATTTATCGATCTCGATCACGTTATCGAATTCTGCATACACCAAACAGTTAACGGTTACGGTGAGCGCTTCTTCAAACCCGACTTCCAGCCGAAGGGAGCCATTTCTAACTAAATTCCAGTGCGTACTAGCGTTTGCAGACAAGTCAGGTGTTAGGTCAAAGGCCATTAAACAGTAGCCGTTGCGGTAATCACTTCTCGATATATCGTTACCTTCATTCAAAAAATGAATACCCGTACCGGAGAATAAGGTGTGGTACGCTCTTATATATAAACCATTAGCTGTAAAGTCTGGTTGTAAGGCCTTCGAAGGAATTTGTTGTCCGTCAATATATAACGACATGTAGTTAATATTGCAGTGATGAAAATTGAATGGGTTTGAGGGGTAATCACCGTTGAAGGCTTTATTTGCTACAAACCCTACCATGCATCGTTTAGGTAACTGACCCAGGAAAACATTATCCAATGATTTTCGCTGCAGGTATAGTTAACACTCTTACGTTGGTCCTTGTAACAGGGTATTTTGCGGCAGTTGTTTCTAAAGCTTTACCGTGCGCAATTAGAATAGTTGGATTAATTCGCATACGTCTCACCAGTAAACTAGCATCTATAATTCGCGTCTTGTAATTTGAAGCGAGTACCGCCATTAGGCTAAAGATTTCTTGATCGTACAAATTTAGCCTTTAACTCAACACCACTTATGAGAAACTTTTCTTTATTAAATAAATCCGAGTGCACGTGACCAATCATCTTTGTCTGTTTCCCGGTAGCCGCAAGTGCTTGACGTTTTGAGAAACCGTTATTTGCGTTTCCCAGTGTATTCATCTGTCCAGCTGTATCATTGTGCCATAAGGTACATCCTAGATGTGAACTCTTGGCCTCCTTTCCATAATTTAGCAGCGTTTCGATATATGAACGGTATGCGTAGGTGTTTGGTTGTGACACCATCTTCTGATTTAAGTAAACCTCCACCTGTGAGAAAAGCGAATGCATCCAATTGTTTACCGGTGCTACAACATCAGCGTCTGTAAGTGCTGTATCATCTTGCTTTAGAACTTTAGCTGTGATGTACAACATGGTCTGGCTTAAATCTATATAATCGTTTCCATTTACAGGGACTACAAATTCTATTAGGGCGTCATCACTCAGCGCTGATAAGGGCTTGTAAAATATCCATTCACCACTCTCGATACTTGTCTGCGTCGACGGTAAAGCGAACAAACCCAATTCTGACTTGACGCATTAACACGATTGGGCATGTAGAAAAGCCATTATCTTGAAAATATATATCTTCTTAGCAACAGCTCTCGGTAGAGACTGGTTATTATCGAACAGACGTACTCTTTTATAACCCGAACCCTCCATCATCTTATCGATTTTCTCGTCGGCTTTACGCTTAAGGTGTCTACCAGCCTCGTGAAATCTTTCTTGAAACGAATCCTTAATAGGTCGATCCTCTATGACGTCACCAAGAATATTAGCACCCGTTCTAAGAGCCTCTTTTCCAATAGCCTTTGTGCCAGACTTAAATAACGATATTATACTTCTATACCACCTAACCAGCTCCCTATTCCATGACCACGTTGATATGGCGCACCTCTGTAGATAGAGCCGATACCGTTACCGGCCTGATTCATGTAATATTGCTGATAAGGGCAAACCATTATTGTACTTTCTTAAAGTGTAACTTCAGACACGACGTTCCAAACTCAAATGGCATTGTTGCACCCATATCTGTTTTTATATTAACCTCGATGTTTTCAAATTCCCGTGTCATCACCGGTATGTAGTGTGCAGGCGAAAAAACGACATCTTTATGACTCCCGTAAGCATAGTTTTCTGAAGTAATATTTATTATATGCATAAGCGGAGATAAAACATCACCCACAACTTTGCGGTTCAACAATGTCGCAATAAACAAACATCTGAGTTGGTAATCCTATCTATATACTAGCGGGGCGAGCGGGCATTGGTTCCATAGCTATGTTCTGATACGGACGATAACCCAATTGTAAGGCTAGACGTTGTGAGAATCCGAATAGCGAGAGCTGAGTTTTTAATTTCGTAGTGACGCGCTTAGTTAGATTATGATATTCGATTGTTAGCAATTTACTTATTAGTACATGGTTATTTAGTTCGCTGATAATTTCTTCTATGTTGGCATAATTTTCCGAAGCGAATCGTATCACGTACCAGTCATCTTCAATTGTCTCGTTGTCGCGTTGAAAATATTCGGCGGCCTTTTTTAATATCGTTTCTAACACGTTCTCGCCAGGTGGCTCTGTTCTGTAATAAATTAAATTGTCTGTTGCACATACAGCGGCAAAAGAACATGGGTACTGAATTTCCGATATCCCTACAACCCACGACCCCGTTAATATTATTCGCTTTGGCAGTTGCGTAATAAAACTTGACGTCATATTACCTGGAAAATACGTCATAGGGCTATTACTCAATAAGGTAAGATAAAACTCCATTTTTATATATCACTCAACTGCGAAGCTAACACCCAGCTATTAAATTTGTCACTGTATCCACGCCACTTGTTATTGTTTATATCGCCCACGGCCCTTCTCTGCTAGAATCTTATCGACTTTGAATAGAGTATCTTTATCAACCGTAACAACCTGCAATTCTTCTTCGTAAAAGGTACCCTCAACAGGATCGTTATTAAGATCGATTATTCGATAAACTGGTGGTCTTTTTATCACCGCACTAATTGTAAAAACCTCCTCGCTCCAATTCGTTTGATATCCCTTCTTAAAGGTGTACTTTATACTTGAATGATGGCTATTGTTGTAAGCAGTCACAAGTCTTTCGAGTACATCAATATAGCTGTAGGAATTTTTGTAAGTGAAATAACGCCACATCTTTGTTTTCAATGTTTTATTAAATCTTTCAACTACAGACGCTTTTACATCAGGGTTATTTGTTACATAGAAATTGATATTTTGTTTCTTGAAAAAGTTTTGTACACTGCTCGCCACAAACTCTTTGCCTTTATCCGTCTGTAGATTTGTCGGAGTATTGTCGCAATCCTTAAAAATATCCGCGAATGCTTCAATTACAGATAAGGCTGTCTTCGTTTTAAGTGCTCTAGCCCATGCCCTCTTGCTAAATACATCAATTACCGTTAGTATGTAGTTGTATCCACTATTGTGTTTACTTAAAGTTCGCATATCACAAAGATCCGTCTGCCACAACTCGTAAAGGTTACTCACAATATATTTATTTTGTGGAAACTTTTTTCTGACTGGTTTATGTACCGTATAAGCTTTCTGTGTCTGCAGCTAGCTTTTCACTTCACCATATCTACCCTTTACAGCATTAGTTAAAGGAGTTATACCAGCGAACCCTGCTGGGTGAGAGGGATCATGGTATACAGCATACATGTTATGGCCGCCACGAATCCCAATCTAGTGAAATTCCTCTTGTTCTTTGAGAGATTCCTCTCGGTGTTTCCTGCGTTTCACTATCAGCATCGTAATTCTCACCTATAGTCGTGAGGGTCCATTCAACGCTGGGTGATACAGAAACATCATGCCTTTGCGTATTTCCGATAAACTCTCGTGGTATATTTATCTCTTTAATATACGTCACAAACTGACGCCAACCGCGCGGGTTTGTAGTTTTTCGTTTTTTTAACGTCTCGTGAACCAGATCGATAATGTTGGAATGTGGTATGATCTCGCCTTTTATTGTGACAGTACCCCTTTTATCCCAAAAAACATTGCTGCTCGTATTCAGTATACGTAACAAATCAGCGCCTTTTCTCTTATATGAAGGCGGAAGCGTTGATACTATCTCGTCGTCTGTCAGACCTTTGCGTTGCGGTAAATCTCTAATAACATCAGCAACAGCGTCACCGCTGATTGTTATACTGGTGGGCTGACGTAACTGATTGGAAAAGTGTAGATACCTTTGAAGAACTTGGTTGTAGTGCTGCCATTTGTCATGGTCGGTCATTTTAGTTTTTGAAACTTTATCCATATCGTTACCCAGCTGCGTTAAAATGTTGTTTTGTGTAACATCTGGTGCCTGTAAGCGCTGTATAAAGTCCATCGGTAGAATAATCATCTTCTTCAGAATGTGGTCCATGGTTATTGAAACAGATTACCCAGAATTCCGCCGAGTAATGGTCCTAACATGAGTGGTAGAAATGCACCACCTTTCTGTACAAGAAACTGTTTCTTCTTTTTTATAGATACGCCTCTCTGCGCCAAGCGTCTTAAAGTGTGCTTATGTTGAGAGAGTCGCTGCTTCTGATTAGCTGACAGAGGTACACGACCTTTTAAAATGTTATGTGCACACTCACAAATACACTATACTTGCTTACTATCCAAACATTTCAATAAAGCGTCACGTTGACTTTTACTTAATCTGGCTAATGCATGCAGGATATCAGTGTTCTCGCTTAAAACGTCAGCCATCGTATATGATGTAATCCTTATGACTGTGAGACTTAAACCCTTGTTTCGCTATATATACCTGGCAGATACCTGGATGCCCGAATATGTTTGTTCTATAACGTAGCACATCCGGTGTATTCTGTTTTAAATCGAACAATAAATATCCGCGCGGGCTTGAATTAGCATCTTGGTACTCTGCTTCTAAAAATTTTGGGTTGTCCGGCCAAATTTGTCTTGCTAAATGCTGTACCTAAGCTCTGTCACGTGGGTTCTTAAACAAAATTATGTAATGTGCGTTGAGAGAAATATCCCGCTGTCCACGTCCTTGATGAAATATGTTCTGCGTTAAGAAAAACACACTTAGATTTCGATGATGACAACCCTTTGTAAAAATATCAACCATAGAGCCGTTAGTTCCGCCCATTAGATCGTCAATTATTATTAAGACAGGTTTTTCCCCGTCAAATTGTTCCATATCTGGTAAACCCTTTTGAAATTCCACAGAGAGATCTTTGAATAAAGGCTGCCACTCACTGTAAAACCAGATGATTTTTTCAAAAGCTGTATCGCAGGCAGTTTCGTTATTTTTTAGAAAATCCACTATAAAATATGATTTTCCACAACCCAACGGACCCTCAACTATCGCCGAAAAGGGGTGCTTAAACTGACCTTCCATCCTGAATCGCTAAATGATACTAACAGATACTCTACCAGCAACCTCGTTTAAACAGACTAAATAACATCCTTTTCAATCAGAATGCTAAGCTTCATCACGTCAAAATGACCTATAATTGCCTGAAATAGTTGTCACCCTACCCTAGCCCTAAGACCAACTCCAGGTCCAAGCTCCAAGACCTATCCCAAGTACAAGACCAGCTCCAAGACCATTCCCAAGACCTATCCTAAGTCCAAGACCAGCTCCAAGACCTATCCTAAGTCCAAGACCAGCTCCAAGACCTAGCCCAAGTCCAAGACCAGCTCCAAGACCACCCCCAAGACCTAGCCCAAGTCCAAAACCATCCCCAAGACCTAGCCTAAGTCCAAGACCAACTCCAAGACTATCCCCAAGACCTAGCCCAAGTCCAAGACCAGCTCCAGGTCCAAGACCTAGCCCTAGTCCAAGACCAGCCCCTACGTCTGCCCCTCACCTGAGGAAGTACAAAATTACTGTCAAAAAGGCTCTTAATACAGCATTGAAATTCTATCAAGGGTTGACCCCGAAAAGAAACCATAAGGGAGGAAAAACGCGTCCTACACGGGGCTGCCGTAAAATAGGGGTGAAAAAACACGTCCTACACGTGGGCTAGTAAAAAAAACAAAAAATAATTAGGGGTTGAAAAAGACCTCCGAAGACAAGCCATAGTGGTGAAAAATATGGTCTCCCACGAGGGCGGTCTTGTGACGTCAAAATCCAAGATGGCGGCTGAAGATGCCTGTGTACTACTCACATGCCAGGTATATTGGCTAAGGTTCTGGATATGTAGCGTTGTCACACCGATGGTGCAACTTTTGTTCCAAAAATAAGTCGATTCACCCTATAATTTCCCTTTGTAGTAGTAATTGCTTGAATTTCTGCACTTTTAGGATCCATAGGCACATTCAAGTATGCTTCTCGAACATCTAACATCGTAAATATTTTTCCCCCTAACATAGTTTTGGCAAAAACATCTTCTAAATTACTCAATTGAACGTTGATTAGGTATGGTAAATTACTACGGTAGATTTTTAGAAAACTTAGCATGAAAATTACAACCGTTGTAACCATTCTCTTCCAAATATTGGTTCTACCTTACTGGGAAGATTATACAAACTCGCCAGTTTTTTTCTGGTTTTCATGTTCTACTTCAACAAGTAAAACTGCTTTACCATTGATTTGAATGTTTATCATAAATTGGGCAGGTTTCTTTAAAGTTTCCGGTAAAGTAGTACTTGATATATTATTAATGTAATAAATGTAATCTCCCAATTCTTTATCTGTTGGTAAAGTACTACTGGTAGTGGGATTACTTGTTTCTTCTAGATTTTGCTGTAATATATGCCAAGTGTGACGTATCACCTCATCGATAGCATAAAGTTCTAAATCATACCCATAAATAGTTAAATTAATTATGGGTCATTTGAATCCCATCCTTGCAGCCACTAAAATGCATGCAAATTTCTTTATTTAGAACCTTGACATTTTTACAATTCAACAATGACAGACGTTATAATGTTTTTTTTTTTTTTAAGCACGTACGCACACACGCAGCTACCCACTCAAGCACTTCCCCTTCCACCCACAAAGTTCAAGTAGCTCGCAACTTTTTACATATTTTAAGAGTCCCCGTGCCTTAATCAGGAGTTGCGATGATTATTTCTTAATTCTCCAATTTTTTATTTACTAATATTAAGGGTTGAAATTTCCCTGCAAATAGTGTGATATTTGAACTTCATGAGACCATCATGCACATGAGAAAAAGATAGTTTTACGTGTGTGAAAATTAATGTTTAGTTGACCATAGCAGAGGATATAATAGATCTGGTTGTCATAAATATGGTTTGAAATGTTCAAGGTTATGTTCTGTATGTAATGGCGAAACGTGCAAATACAGCGATAATGTATTATCTACTAATGTAAGTAACAATGACTATCGATTTCTTCGAAAATGTGAATGCAAATAAAAGCGATTCGAGCAATTATGAAACTCCTGGTAAGCAGGCAAAATTAAGTGTTTGCTACTTGAAAAATTTCCAGCTATTCAAATTTCAAAGTTGCAAACCGATATCTCTTGTTTTGCAAAGATATTGGCAATAAACTCACTCCAAAAATGGCATACATTTGCAGACGCCATTTTGAAAATGGTGAAAATTCGATCTGACTTAATAATAATAATATTTATTTAACCACATCAAAATATTGCAATTTTTTGTGGAATGTCAAAATCCTTAAATACAGAAGCATTGTATAGGCATACAAAGAAATCTAAATATATCACGTTACATTTAGTGTTAACCAACAATATGTAATTAAAAGTGTAAACGACATTTAAAAATTCACCAATTAAAGAATAAATTTATCTTGAAAATAAGCTTCTACTGCATATTAACACTTATGAGCAATGAATGTCTTAATTTGGCTTTTCAAAAATTCATAAGATAGTAGTTTGACTGAATTTGACAAAATATTGTAATACTTTAACTGTAAAGAATTTTTTTGAGATTTTGATAAATTAAATTTCGGATTATACAAATTTTGACTGTTTCGAGTTTCATCAGTATGTATATCAGAATGCGTCAACATGGTATCTTTCATGGCATGAATCTCTAATAGTGTGTAATAAATGAATAATGATGGTAGTGGCATAATACATAATTTGATAAAGGCATTGAAACAGTGTTCTCTAAAACCCAGACCTGATAATAACAGAACCGCACGTTTCTGTAATTTGAAAACTCGGATAGCTTCAGGTGAACCCCACGGCACAATTCCGTAAACAATATGAGAGTGGAAAAGAGAATAATATACAGTTTTTAGTACTGAACTTTCAACAATATTATTGAATCTTCTGATTAGAAACAGTATGCTAGAGAGTTTCTTACACAGTTTGTCGATATGGCTAGACCAGAAAAGACGGTAGTCGATATAAACACCTAATATTTTTACACTACTTTATTGCTGATTGCTTTGACTGAGGCTTTTAAGAATTAGTAGTAATTGGGTTTTTTCTTTGTTCAGCTTTAATCTGTTTGCTGTAAACCAGCATTCGGCTTTACCAAGGTAGATTTCCCGCTCCAAATTGTTGAGATTATAATTCGTGTTAATGATAGTCGTATCGTCAGCGAATTGAATACATTTACTAGGACTAAGAAACCAATTTAAATCGTTTACATAAATAATGAAAAGGATAGGACCCAAAGTGGAACCTTGAGGTACCGCATTTGAAATGTTTTAGATTTCCGAAAATGAGTTATTACAGAAAACTAGCTGTTTTCTATTCTCAACGTAAGATCGCGGAAGTTCTACGCAATTGCCTCTAATACCACAGGAATGTACCTAGTTTACTTAGAAGAATGTTATGTAATACGCAGTCAAAGGCCTTAGACATATCATATAAAGACAGCTTAATATGTTTTTTTTTTCTTCTAGAACCTGTACAATTTCATTAATGATGGAAAGTACTGCTTTAGTTGTACTGACACCCCCTCGAAAACCGAATTGCTTTTGGGTTAGAAGATTATTTACTTCAAAATACTGCGTTAACCTACTCTTGATAACAGTTTCAATAATTTTTTATGTTACTGGTATAATAGAAATAGGACGGTGGTTTTTTATTATTCATACTATAATAATCCTAACGTTGAGAATTGCTCAGAGAATTCATAACATTAACAATATCCTTTTCAGTAAGTGAACCTATTTCGAACGCGATATCCGGAGACGAAAACGATTTAAGTAAGTCTATAACATCAAATTTATCGGGGTGTAATGTACTGGTAGATTAATAAAATACTTATCTTTTTTGGGATTTTTTAATGGTGTACTTTAAATTATACAATCTAAACGTTTCGATAACACTTACAGTTATCTTCGTCAGTAGTAATGTTTGTTAAAAATTGTTAAAGATGTAGTAAACAATTTTGTCAAATTTGAAAAATTCAAACATAAACATAAGCCTATAACAGTTTGAGAAACGTATAAGCCAACTATAAAATTGTAGTAAAGAATAACTAGGTCATTAAAATTAAATATTATTAAACTGCCTCAAAGATGACAAACCAGAACACTCTCTACGACGAAAGCTAACAATGAAATTTGCCAGCCAAAAAACACATTTAACAAAATTTAATCGAGTTATGATGTAAGTGTAAACTTGTGAAAAACTTAAATTTTAAAATGATAGAAGCATTCACAAATCCAAACATTACATCAAATAAAATAACCCAGTTAAATCTAACAAAGAGATATCTTTATCAATAATTGGAAGTGTTATTAACAATGAAAAGCACAATGCAGAACGTACTTTGTAATTTTTAATTTCAATTTAATTTCAACTACTTATGTTAAATTATAGTGCTGTGGAAATTTAACATATAATTGGTAAAGCATTTGCTTCAAGGTCTAGGAAAAACACAGCAAAAAACCTAGACATACCAAAAGTTGAAAACAAATTAAAATCAAGGCGTATCATTATGCTCTTTTTTAATTATAAGATGCCAAAACCTATTTAAACGGAGATTTTCTTCTTGTCTATTAAAATTATTCGGGTGTTTATATATTTCAATAGCTTCACGTTGCAAACGAACATAATAATGGGTTTGTCTTGACAATATTTTCATATTGTCAAATTGAATGTCATGATTTAGATTATTCAGGGCATGGTCAGCCACAGCAGACCTCTCTGGTTGACCCAATCTACAAAATCTCATATATTCTTTGCGTCTTGTATCAAAGCTACGTTTTGTGGTCCCGATGTATACTTTTCCACATGAACAAGATAACTTATACACTCCGGAAGATGATAAAGGGTTTGACACATCTTTAGGTGATCTTAAATGTTCTTTAATTTTTCTTGTAGGTTTAAAAATAGTCCTAATGCCATATTTGATTAGGATTTTTTCAATTCTATTTGTAACATTAGCTATAAAAGGAAGAAAAGCAGTACCAACCAGTTCTTAATGTTCTTAATCCTTCTGGCTATTTATTACGGAATATTATGAAACAAGCAAACTTTGTAATTATTCTGACAGTGAAAGTTTAGCTAGGTTACGTAAATATTTGAAAGGGGACGCCAGAGAAGGTGTCAAAATGCTACTCATACCTTATTTAAATGTTACGGAAATAATAGAAACATAGCAGAATAATTACGGACGACCAGATTATATCATAAAATAGTAAAATTTTCAAATGCCGTAACCACAGTAAAACATGTAGGTAACGACACATATCTAAAAAATCCGCTATATTTAGATGAATTTGTACTTCATTTGACTGTTAACCTGAAATTACAATGGTCACTGCATGCAATAAAGGTAAAAAATCCTTCGTTAATAGATTTTGTGGAGTGGTTAAAGGAAATTAAAAAAGGCAACAATCTTCGTTGTCCACCCGTATTTAAAAACGATCGCTCACAGTAAAAAAAAAAATCTGTAATTGTTCGCAACAAACTCTAGACTCTAGAGAATATTCCGAAAAAAAGTTCCCTTCTTGCAACAATAAAAGACATAACTTAGAAACCTGTTCAAAATTTCAAGAGATGTCTGTGAACGATCGTTGGATTTATGTACCAACGAACAAATTATGTATTTGTTGTCTTAAAACAAAACACCGAATGAATTCTTTATTACATAAGAAGGTACAAAATGTAAAAGACAGTACTCCTATCCAAGAACCAGTAGAGATTCATCAGATTTGAAGTTCTCAGGTTAATTTAGGAACCATTCCTGTATATGTAGAAAGTTCTTTTGGTAAAAAATTAATATGGCTTATTAGATGAAGGATCAACGATTACTTTAATAGATAGTAGTATAGCGGATGAACTTAGACTGGAGAGACCTTGGCAACCTCTTTGCATGCAGTGGGCGAATGAACAACAACGGACTGACAACAACTCTCGTAAAGTCTCACTTAGGAATAGTGGTAAATTTCCGACAGCAAGAGTTATAAATAGCTACCTTTACTAAATTGGGTTGGGTTATAAATGAGTAAGTGCTAAAAGGTAAAGTAGAGAGTTGTAATTTTCATATATGTGAAAAAAATTTTTGCAGATGATTGATTGTACTCTTTAGTTAATTAATCTTTTAATCTTAATGAATCATTTTCTGAAAATAGTCACCATTTTATGTCAAACGAAGACAAATACGCCTTATCGATTATGGAAAAGAAAACTACTAGAATAGAGACATGGTTATTGTAGAAAAACGATAATGTAACTATGCTTGAAAGAAAAACTGTCTCTTTCAATCGCTTAAAATGCCAAGAGCGGAAAAATATATAGGGATCCAGAGTTTGCCGAAGCTTATAGCCAAAAATACAAGATTACCAATTAAAAGGATACCATAGACCAATAAGTAATGAAGAATTACGAGAAGAATCGGGAAAAACCTGGTATCTTCCAGATTTTGCAGTTTTCAACCCCAACAAACCTGGTAAACTGAGATTGGTATTTCACGCCGCACTAAAATCATACGGACTAAGTTTAAATAACATGCCACTATCGGAGCCAGATTTGTTGACACCCCTGGTACAAGTGTTTTGGACTTTTAGACAAAGGAAGATAGGTTTCTGGGGAGACTTAGCAAAAATGTTTCACCAGGTGAAAGTTATAAAGGAAGACCAAATGTCACAACAAAATTTTGTGGCGTAGGCTCGACTGAATAAAGTAACCATCTGTATATCAAATGCAAGTTATGATGGTCAGACCAACCTGTTCCCGATAGTTAGCATAGTATGTTAAAAATAAGAATGCTTTAGAATTTAAAGAAGAGTTTCCGAAAGCCTCGCATGCTATAGTCAACAAACATTACGTTGACGATAATTTAGATAGGTTTGATTCAGGGGATGATGCATCAAGATTAATTTAAGAAGTTATTTATATTCACAGGTTTTCGTATTTGTAACTGGACGTCAAATTCTAAATGAATACGTTTAATTTTGCCTGTTGAAATGAGACAAGCCCAATTAAAATATTTCAATTCAGATTCTAAATTGCCTATTGAAAGGGTCTTGGGGATACAGTGGAACTCCCCCGAAAGCCATGAATTTAGCTTTCAATTAAATTTAAATACAGGGCCTGCAAAGAATTTTAATAACCAATCAACTCCCACGAAGCGTGAGGTACTCGAAAAGTTAGCGTGTTCGATCCTTTGGGGTTCTTAGACAATAGTTTCATATGATTTAAACAAAAGTTGGCAAAAATGGCTAGAAGAGGTACAGCTTATAACTAAGATAAAAATATCACGTTGTTATTCACTTAATATTCCTTATGCTACATCCATTCAGTTACGTGCATTTTCAGATGCTAGTTTTAATGCATATTCATCAGTTGTTTATTTAAGAACAGAAAGCTGTAGGGGCATAGAGGTGGCATTTTTATTTGCAGGAAGTAAAGTAACGCCTTTGAAAGGGATAACTATGCCTCGCCTTGAGTTAGAACCTGCTGTTATGAGTAGTAGGTTAGTACGTCGAATAAAAAATACTTTAGAAATATCTATTAATGACATAGTTTTTTGGACTGACTGCCAAATTGTTCTTGCTTGGATCAATTCTGACAAAAATAAATTTAAGCAGTTTGTAGCTAACAGGATTCCAAAAATTTTAGAACTTACTGATAGAACTAGTTGGCGTTGGGTATCCAATTCAAGTAAAAATTACATCTAAATTATGTGTGCTTAATGTTAACAAGAAATGAAGATTTCATTTGGGGCTGGAGAATGTTAGTGTTTGTTTCTGTTTTGTATGTTTTGATTTTGTGACTTATTTTTGTTTTAACCCTGTATTTAAAGGATAAGATCAGAGTAGCTTGATATGTAAGATTTTGGGTGGTTATAGTTAGTAACATTTATAAAAAAAAATAAAATAAAAATATTTGTCAAAGTTCAGTTGCAAATTTTGTTTTAAACCAGTACCCTCCAGACAGCCACAATTAGACAGTCATCGGATACAATTTATACACATGAAGGTGATGCATTCCCTTAGCTGCTTTTAAATCACAGAACTCCATTTTTTCGCCGATTATTAGTGGTTTTCTTTTAATTAATTTCCCTTTTTAATACGTTAGAAAATATATAAAATATAAGTCTAGAGGAAGATATAATTTCTCTTGGGAAAACCCTCTAAACCGACGAAAAAACGGTCAAATTGCATAATACATTTTGTCGCTTTTTTTATAAATAATTAGAATTTCTCGAAAACACATGAACATTTTTTAACGGAAAAATTATAGTTACGGGTAATAAAAGACAATTACTGAAAGATTCAAGCATGTAGGTGCTTTTTATTACGAAATGAAAAATAATTGAAAATGTTGACAGTTTTTTGCAATTATTTAAACAAATTATTAACCGATTTCGGTCTATTAAGTCTCAAATTGACCTATTTTTAGTTAGCAAGAATGAGAACAATTTGAACCACTGTTGGTTATACTTTCCGAGCTGCATTTAAAAAATCCATTTTTAGTGATTTGCCGACATTAGAACGTTGTTTAAACAATATTCCGAGTTGTTAGAATGGGATCCACTTGAATGTCATATGCCTTATCAGTTAAACAACCAATTTTTCCACATGGCTACCTGCTGTTAATTACGATATGGACTTTTACTAATTCCACAGGGCTAATTCAAAGAAAATCTTAATTACTACGTATTGACGATTTACAATTTAAATCTGTATTATATGTCACGTATTGTTCTAACACTTAATGCGTGATAATTTAGTTTAAAATATTAAGATATCAGATTGACGTTACTTTTAGATTGGGTAATGTCTATATTGCTTAGTGAAATTCAAATAAAACTTTGTACCCAAGATGCATACGTGCATAATTGCAGTTTGTTGTTGACAAAGTGCATTACTTATCTAATATTAGGTAAGTTATACCAAGTTTTTAGAGGAAAAGGATTGTAGACAACTTGACCCTATAAAAGGTCACGTTTGTGTTTGTCATTTATAAGTTTTTTTCGCACTATCGGATGAAGATGTGTGTAAATATGTAAAAATATACATGTTTACGAAACGGTCAGTTAATGTTTTTTTTTTAAATATCGGTATCAACAATACAGATAAAAGTGGTAAAAAGTCTAACCGCAATAAAATACGAATCGGAATATTTAATAGGAGTCCCTCAACTATGAGGTCGAACTATTGCAATAGTAAAAAATTATGTTTGAATGTCTGTGGAGACGATCGATGACAACGGCTCCGGCGCGACGCGTCCGTCTAGAAACCGCGTCTGCAACGGCAGCGGCACGACCATACCGCATGCCGGCCTACACATTTCTTCGTACCATGCGACCCATTATTACAAATCACTATTAGTAATTATCCTATATTAACACTAACACTTTACCGGTTTGCAACACTCATATGAATTACCGTAACCTCTAAATAAAAATTAGTAATTCTGACCTTCTCCTAAGTGTCTATAAACCCCTTCATCTAAAGTTTCTAATTGCCTTTTTTAGATTCATATTTCAGAGTACTAATGTGAAAGCTGCAGTTTGCAAAACAATTTTTATATTTACTTTAAATTATCGATAAAATTTAATCAGTAATTGCATATAAACTGAAATGTTTACAGCAAAGAAGATCAATTTTGAAAGACTTCGGTGTAGCAATGCATCTGGGGTCATATCGGTTTATATAGATTCGAACGAGAAAACTTTTAGCTTAAGAAACTTACTTCAGAGTATTAACTTTTTTCAAATGTATCTGAAATCACACATTCGATATACACATGAAGTTTTGTAACTTTACAGTTCTAAAATTCGTCGTTAAGTACCTAAGTAAATTTGTAGCTAACTTGACTTTGAGATATCACTTTTACCTCAAAGTACTTTAAAAACATTTAAAAAAAGTAACATGTTTTATTTTGATTCCTGTTTATCAATAAAATATACAATCAAAGAAATTTCTGTAACATAACGTTATTATGCTGGTGTCCAGGATGCGTTAGCTAAGAGCATTGGGTACTCAATGCTAAGAGTATATAAAGTAGAAAGAATATTTTTTTTTTATTCATACTCTAGCTTATATGAAATGTTTTATTTACTAGTGCCGTGTGCTACAATCATTTTTTCCATCCCTAACTTCTAATAAACCATAATTTCTTTGCAGTAATTTTACCCTAAATAAAACACAGGAAATGTGAAAAAAGCAAATTGTTTTGGGAAAAATAGGCCAGGAGGAATTACATTAAATTAACATGAATGGATTATATATTACCCTTAATGGATATATATATATATATATATATATATATATATATATATATATATATATATATATATATATATATATATATATATATATATATATATATATATATATATATATATATATATATATATATAGTGTTCCAGTTTTTGTAGCAGGACATTAATAGTAGATAGAGCTTTCAAAATTAAGACAAAAAGTTCATATAAACATAGGTTGCTAAACGCTTAGTTTTGGAGATACAGGGTTTCAAAGTTTTAATTTTTTTTCGGTTATTTTAATTTATATTCAAAACTATTTAAAATAATAAATCCAAATTTAGTACACATATAACACTTCTTAAACTCAATATTTAGAGTAGTTTAAAGTTTATAAATATCTACAGGGTAGTACATCTTCTGGGGTGGTACACCCTTTATCCCCCCCGAACTTTTTTATGCGACACCTCCAACTCTTAAAAACCAAAAAATTAGATTGTCCATTTGATTTAGGGACTTTTTTGTCTTCTGCTTTTTTTTCGAAAAATGCATAGTTTTTGAGATAAATTAGCTATAATACATGAACAGCTTCCAGATGGTAAGTAAAGAACGTCTGATGCTCCCGCAAAAAATAGTGTGCCATGAAAAGAACAATAAAAAAAAAAGAATCAAATTATGTCAATTCTCACGTTTTTTTTGTCTCTTAATAAAAAGTAGTACTCCACTGATTTTTTCATAGCTTTTCAGTTGAATTAAATAAAGGAAAGTAAAAGTAAAACAACGAAATAAATATTAAAAAGATACGTATTTATTGGAAAAATTGGAAAGAATTTCTGTTTAAGGTTTTAACAAGAACGTAACGAACGAAATAAATTAAACAAATAAACTTAACCTATAACAACAAAACAAAAACTCTATCGTAATAACAAATACATTTAAAGAAACTGTTCAAAATGTGAACCATCTTGTTGAATACATAATTCACACCAATTCTGTCAATTTTTTTTACGAGTAATGGTTGAAGTCTGAGGAAGGTTTTCATGAAGAGAAAAATTGATCAAATCTCCCGGAAAAAAGTGATAACCTTTTTACACGGCGCGCGCCCAAGCCCTCATACTTTCTCTCTCACACACCGACCATTTATCTCACCGCGAATGCGAGAGTGCATTTATTTGTTATTATTAAGCCACTGGTATCTGTGCATGGTGTTGGAATAATTAATTTTTTATTCTTCCATTTGCTAATATCGCTTATATGACAATTTTAGCGTTAAGCAGAATAAGAGAATAACCAGCTATTTCGGTTCATTCTGTCTACATGAAACAAAAGTGACGTAATGGTGTATCCAGTTTCAGTAACCATGTACTACAACGGGAGTTATAATGTCTAATGAACTGTGAATACAACAAATTGGTTAAATGTTCAGTTAATGCAGCAGTCTTTGTGTGAAGTACCAAAACAAAGAAATCAACCTAGACTCAAATCAAGTTAGAGAGCAATTTAACTGTAACAATAGGTATTATTAACTTTAGGTTATTGATTAGTAATTTTTGAAGCAATCTTAATAGGTAATCTGGTATATAAAATTCAAAGTCCTGACTGACTCACGGACTAATTGATATATCAACGCACAGTCTAAACCGCTGGTCCTACAGACATGACAGAGGGTGTGTTTTTTTTAAGTGTAGGTATCCACTAAGAAAGGGTTTTTCGAATTCCACCCCTAAGAGTGTGAAATGACGGGTTGAGTTTTTTTAACTTTTTTATTCCATGGGTCGATTGACTCGAATAATTATGAGACACGTGTATCACAAAATTTAAATATTCCCCCATTCTGAGACCGCAGCAGCGCACGAAATTATTTTTTAATAATGCTCACAATAACTAAACCGAGGTTTACACTAAAAATTTTATCAAATTGAAAAAATAAAGAAATATACAGACTATGTTTATTAACATATAAAATTTAGGGTTATATAAGATATATCTTAAAACTAGCCTTAAATTACTAGAAAATCATTACATAAATACCTGTTTGTAAAATTTTTGTACACAAATTTTTTAATGGTATCTAAATGATTACGACGGAAATTTCAGCTGAGGTGATGTCATCTTTGCCCAAAAAGCTTCCTAACAACACGACATTCACTAGGAAGTGAAAAAAATGGATGCTATAAAATTAGATGATGATGAAGCCGTGCGCGAAAAATTTGCACAAAGAATTAAGTCAATGATGACGCGTTGCGCGAATGAAATGATCAGAAGAAAATTTAAAGAGGGAGTATAAACCATTAAGAAATATATACCCTTAAGAAGATATGCACTTAAGTTACACCAAAATGCAAATTAAGTTGCCTACCTCATACCTATAATGCAAAAATAATTAAAATTTTTCTTATATTTACAATTGAACGAATGAAAGACTTTAAATTACGGTTTATTTTAATGCAACTCAAAATGGGTTGTTACAAGTTCATCTCTTGTTGTCACAGGAGTTGCATACACCATTTCTTTTAAATACACCCACACAAAAAATCTAAGGGGTTTAGGTTTGGAGACCTTCGCAGCCAGGGAACTGAGCCTGCACGACCGATCCATCTTCCTGGATAATGGTTGTCGAGCCAGTTTCTAACGATTCTGCTATAATGAGCTGGACAACCATCAAGTTGGAATCAAGCCGTTCTTAAGGGAATATGTTCCCACATATTCCCATGTTCATTCTCCAAGAATTCCAAGGAAGCCTCAGCATTCATCCGAGGTGGTAAAAAGTAGGGCTCAAAAAAGTGATTATTGTAAATACCTTTCCAGACGTTCACACTAATTTCTTGTTGGAAATGTCTCGGGCGAACTACATGTGGATTTTCATGTATCCAAACGTGCTGGTTGTGAGATTTTATCACACAACGGCGTGTGAAGCAGGATTCATCGGTCCATAAAACATTATTTAAAAAACCTGGATTGTTATTATTTTCAGCAAGAATCCATCGACAATACGCAACTCTACGTTCTTCATCCGCTGGTTGTAGTCCTTGAACAGGTTGTAGATGGTAGGGATATTGGTGATCACGTCTTAATGTTCGGTGAATAGTAGTATTTGAGACTCCACCTAAAGCTACGGATACTCTACTAATGCTAGTTGAGGGATTTCTGTCGAATTCACGCAAAATTCGTCGTGCAATATTTCTTTGCTGCCTATGATTGTTATTTTGACGACCACACACATTATTTAACCCCTGATCTATAATTTGTTGGTGAACCCTTACAAACACTGAAGGATGCGGAGCTCTTCTAAAAGGAAATCTTCGCCTATATTCAGGGTCTGCTGCTGCTGAACTTCCATTTACAAAGCCATAAATAAAATGGATATCCGTTATTTCTTGATTAGAAAACAAAAATCGCATTTTAAATGATCACTCTTGCAATAAAAATTAACACAATAGAATATGTAAATAAATTACATTCTTTCTTATGCACAAGACGTATTTAAAATAAAACGTGAGATTTGACATAATTTGATTCTTTTTTTTTATTGTTATTTTCATGGCACACTATTTTTTGCGGGAGCACCAGACACGTTCTTTACTTATCATTTGGAAGCTGTTCATGGATTACAGCTAATTTATCTCAAAGACTATGCACTTTTCGAAAAAAAAGCAGAAAACAATAAAGTTCCTAAATCAAATGGGCAATCTAAATTTTTGGTTTCTAAGAGATAGAGGCGTCGCATGAAAAAGTTCGGGGGGGATAAAGTGTGTACCACCCCAGGAAATGTACTACCCTGTAGATATTGATAAACTTTAAACCACTCTTAATATCGACTTTAAGGAGTGTAATATGTGTACTAAATTTGGATTTATTATTTTAAATAGTTTTGAAGATAAATTAAAATAACTGAAAAAAAATTAAAACTTTGAAACCCTGTATCTCCAAAACTAAGCGTTTGGCAACCTATGCTTATATAAATTTTTTGTCATAGTTTTGAAAGCTCTATCGACTATTAAAGCTTGACTCACCCTGTATATATATATATATATATATATATATACAGTGCTAGTCAAAAGTCCCCTCCCCCCTTGTATCTTTTGAACGGTTTTACTTATACTAATGAAATTTTGAGGGGGAATTTAACGGATATAAGCTTCACAACTAGTCATGACAAGTGACGTAATAGTCATATATGACGTCACAGGGCCACAGTGACCAATAATTTTAAATAGTACCTTAGGCAAGTGACATCTCGTTTGAAAGGTATTAAAATTACCTATTCAGTCATACTAATTTTGTTAGGGTTTAGGTTGATTTTCATAGAAAAAGTAAATAAATACTAAAATTATAGTTTGGCATTAAATTAATCAAAATTGTAAAGTCTACCTCTGGTTAATTATCAAAAAAGTTGACGTATTTTAATTCTCTCGTTGTTTTTACTTTGATAAGTTTTTATACCTTAACTATTCAGTTTAATTATTCTTTAACGCGACGTTTAAGTGTCTCCATAGACAAAATGGTACGTATGGTAGCCGACAAAGTAGCAGCTATCTTAATAATTGGTGAATGTAGAAACAATTTCCATGCATCGGAACGTCTTTTTAATGAGAGGTACCACGATCGCCCTATATCGAGGACTTATTTGAGGGAACTTCTTCAGAAGTTTGAAGCAACTGGTAGTGTTCAAGATGTCAAACGATCTGGTCGACCAACAATTAGTGACGACAAAAAAATCGACATAATTGCGGAAATGGTAGTACATCCCACTTCTTCTACAGCCCAAGTTGCGTCTATCTGTAAAGTCAGTCACAGGACAGTACATAGGGTGTTGGCTAAAAACAAATTTCATCCATACAAATTAAAAATGGTGCACCAACTTTCAGATGACACTTAAACGTCGCGTTAAAGAATAATTAAATTGAATAGTCAAGGTATAAAAACTTATCAAAGTAAAAATCGAGAGAATTAAAATACGCCAACATTTTTGACAATTAACCAGAGGTAGAGTTTATAATCTTGATTAATTAAATGCCAAACTATAATTTTAGTATTTATTTAATTTTTCTATCAAAATCAACCTAAACCCTAACAAAATTAGTATTACTGAATAGGTAATTTTAATACCTTTCAAACGAGATGTCACTTGCCATAAGGTACTATTTAAAATTATTGGTCACTGTGGCCCTATGACGTCATATACGACTATTACGTCACTTGTCATGAGTATTTGAGAAGCTTATATCCGTTTACATTCACCCTACAAATTGCATTTGTATAATTAAGACCGTTCAAAAGATACAAGGGGGGGATGGGACTTTTGACTAGATATAATATATATATATATATATATATATATATATATATATATATATATATATATATATATATATATACAGGGTGAGTCAAGCTCAACGGGACGGAATCTCCTGGGCAAACGGTAAGAAATAATAAAAAGTCCTGTTACAGGCATATGTAGATTAGTAACGGATGGAACTTAAAATTAATCTCATATATACAGGGTGTTTTAAATTCGAGTAACATCAAAGCTATGTTTTTTAAATGGAACGCCCAATATTTTATTAAATTTTTCAATTACGTTTTGAAAAATAATGTTAGTGTATTAAAGGTACCTTATAGCTTTGATAGTTTTCGATTTATTTGACATTTTGTGAAAATACGGTCTTCTTGAAAATAATTAATTGCAGCTTATCAAGTCAATTTCAAGCTATAACGTTTTTGCTTATTTATTCTACACTCTTCAGGTTTTCTATAGGTATAATTACAATAATAAATTGTTGTACAGGGTATTCCTGACAATTGATTTAATTTTCATCATCTTTTTTGTGCAATTTCTTTGTTATTTTAAATGGAACACCCTGTATTTTATTACATTTGAGAATTTACCATACAAAAATACAGTTTATTTATTAAGGGTTTCGTATGCCTATTTTTAATACTTTCCGAGTAATTTGCATTAGGTTACTAAAATTTTCACGAATGCACATTATTATCCTTTTTAAATGATCTTCTCACATTCCTTAGCATGTCAGGAGTTATCGTGGCGAAGGCATTTTGAATAGGTATTTTTATGTCTTCGATGGTTGTTAAGGGTTTCGTTTGTCTATTTTTAATACGTTCCTAGTAATTTGTATTAGTTTACTAAAGATACAAAAAATTTGTATTTTATTCACAACGGAGGCTGTGACTTTAATTTAGTATCTGTCAAATGTGCTTAATGTTAAAAAAGTATTGCTAATTTCATATCTAGTTTTTTGTCGTTGACCATAAAATGAAGAAGTATTCGTTAGAAGATCGTGTCAATATGATTTTAATTCTTGGGGAATGTTTGTAAAATTGTTTACTGGCAGCACCAGTGTATGTAGAAATATTTCCTTTAGAAAATCATCCTCGGAAGGAAGTATTTGAAAGACTATTTGCAAGATTTCGTGAAACACGTAGCGTGGCATATAAAAAACGAGAATTAGAGAAATCTAAAACGGGAAACGAAAATACGGAATTATTGATGTTACACTCAGTAATCGAAAATCCTAACATTAGTGCAAGATGTAGATGTAAGTCAATCAAGTGTTAAAAGAATTCTTAAAAAACATCGTTATCATCCATATCACCAAAACTTATAATGCTCCCCTACTTTTGGGTGCTATACTTATATTGCGCCCTTCTGGTTTGGTAACCCAACGCGGTTTTACTTTGCCTCGGCTTTGCTCAATCGGGTTTATTTTATAAACGGGGTGTGGTTCGTAGTAAGTACTGGATGGGCTTAACACTGTAACCTTAAATAAAAACCGTAAAGCATTTTTACAATGTATATTAAAGAAATATCAACTATAAATAAAATAAAAAGGTAATTAACAAAATGTATGGGGGAACTTCTTTGTCCGGGTCTGGCGGCTGGTTCTCCTGGTTGGCGGCCCGTCACTGTGTGCGAAGTCGCTTCTGTGAACAAAGATAGTCTTTTTAATCTATTCCTTACCTAAGAGGTAAAATTTAGATTACGGTCCTGCATGTACAGTAGCGAGAGCGTTACCCTTGATACCGTTGTTGGTCGGGGCGCCAGCGCAATGAACTCGAGTCGGAGTGGGATTGAGAAAATCGATATCGTACTTAGACTTTAGTAACTCTGGAGCGCTGAAGCAAGGATGTCCTCCTCTCGGGAAATAATACACGCGAAAGGCGTGTAGGCAAACGCGAGATCTCGGGCCGGTCTTTCTCTAATTATAACCGGTTTAATGTAGGTAATTAGATTATTTATCTAACTAAATTAATTACTGATCTCTATACTAAGTTTAATTATTTATAATTAATCAAGGGATCAAAACTACTTAATATTAAAACTACTCTAATCGGTTTACGTAAAGATAGAAAAATCTACGTACTCTCTAATTTATTTACAAACGTTCGTGCACCAGGTATTTACGATGGTTCGGTGGACGACAAATTTATTATACTATAGATTATGGAGGTACTCTTCTGCGATTCACAGACACTGTGTATGGTTATTGTGTTTGTCTGTAGGTAGTGTATGAGTTCCGAGCGGGATTTCAGTAATGCCCAGAAGACGTAGGCGACGGCCTGTCTTTACTGGATATACTAAGAGAAAGGTCGTAGGTCTTTACAGCCCTGTAACAACCCTTCACCCTCAAGTCTTTGCGAGATACGGCGGGGGCTACCCCTGCGTGACTCTAGGTGTACTTTGTAGTGGCGAGTGACGATGGGATCTACCCTTCGTGGCACTCCAGGTGCTAGTGTACTTGGTATTACGTCGGGGGTTACCCCTGCGTGCTACTCTAGGTGCTAGTGTACTTTGTATCTGCGAGTTACGTCGGGATCTACCCTGCGTGACTCTAGGTGTATTTGGTATAACCCCTGGAGGCTCAGCCCGGAATTATTTACGGTCTGTAGTGTTTGAGTGTAAATTGTTAGATTGTATAACTTTACAACTTACGTGTCTATCAATAGCAGTACAGAATTGAACTTTAGGTTGCCCGGTGCGTCGTGGTGCGCGTTATCGCCAGATCGCGAAGGATTCTTCGTCGGTGAACAACAGGTCGGTGCTTACACTAAGCAAACGGAGCGGCTGCGGCTACTGGTTTCTGGAACGGCTTGACTTGAATCTACGGAGATTCATTCCTTCTTATGCGCGTCGTGAGTTTATAAAGGTGCATCTGTGGGCGGCTTCGCGGCTACCGTGCGGGGAAGGCCGTTATGTGATTGGTTACAATCGTTCTGACGTGCAGAAACTTACGGTTTCTTAGAAATACACGTCAGCGGTGATGAATAAATTATTCGTTGTGCAATATCGCGTAAACTTATGAAATCTTACATACAGGATGGTCCGCACCTAATTTATTCTAAAACACATACGTACAGGACGCTGGTTCTTTACAAACTTATACGAACACGATTTTGAAAACAGGATTGAATTTTGTTTACGATTTCTTGAAAAAGAAGGTAAAGAAGAACACTTTCGATAACAATGGACTAGTTAACCTGCATAATTTTCACTATTACAGTACTGAAAATAACCACTAGTACAGAACAACAAATCTTTAAAATCGATGGTCACTGAATGTTTATGGGGGGATAATAGGAGACTACGTAATAGGACCAAATTTTTTTGATTGTTATTTAAACGGAAGAAATTTCATTAAATTTTTTGAAGTGATTTTTGGATTCTTTTACAAGACATTCCATTAAATGTCAGAAGAGAAATGTTGTTACAACTAGACGGCGCTCCAACACATTTTTCGCGTGATGTAAGACAATATTTAAATGAACATTTCCCAGGAAAATGGATCGGCAGAGGCGGTCCTTATCATTGGCCCCCAAGATCACCTGATCTAACACCAGTGGAGTTTTTTTTTGTGGGGACGCGTTAAAAATATCGTTTTAAATACCTCTCCTACAACCATCGAAGACATGAAAATACGTATTCAAAATGCATTCGCCACGATAACTCCTGACATGCTAAAAAATGTGAGAAGGATGAAAAAAGGATAATAATGTGCATTCGTCAAAATGGACACCATATTGAACATTTATTATAAATTTTGTATTAAAATAATAAAATGCACTAATTTTAGTAATCTAATGCAAATTACTCGGAAAATATTAAAAATAGGGATAAGGAAACCCTTAATAAATAAACTGTATCTTTGTATGGTAAATTCAAAAATGCAATAAAGTACAGGGTGTTCCATTTAAAATAAAAGAAATTGCACAAAAAAGATGATCAAAATTAAACCAATTGTCAGGAACACCCTGTATAACAATTGATTATTGTAATTACACCGATAGAAAACCTCAAAAGTATAGAATAAATAAGCAAAAAAATTACAGCTTGAAATTGACTTGATAGCTGCAATTAATTATTTTCAAGAAGACTGTATTTTCACAAAATGTCAAATAAATCGAAAACTATCAAACTTAGCTATAAGGTACCTTTAATAAACTAATATTATTTTTTAAAAAGTAATTGAAAAATTTAATAAAATACTGGGCGTTTTATTAAAAAAACATAACTTTGATACGTTGTTCGAATTTGAAACACTCTGTATATGTGAGATTAACTTTAATCGAAGCCGTTACTAATCTACATATGCCTGTAAAAAAGGCAACTTCAAACTTCACATTATAAAATTATTTTCGCATTTACAGGGTGTTCCATATTACCAGGGTGAACCAAACATACTTTTTTTTTAAATGGGACACCCTATACATTATTTCAAATTTAGATTAAGCTCATCTCCCCATACTTCCAATGTAGGGTTTTATTACGATATACAGGGTATCTCTAAAGTTATGGTCAATTGTACACGAAAATCATTCTGATTTCAACGTTCTGTATACGCTAGACACAACAATCTAACAATAAATTTTTCCAGGCATAACTTTTTGGCATTGGTACATTGTTCGAGAAAGTGCTATTTCTTTGTTATTGCACCAATTGAATATAGAGTGAGCCAAAACTCGATCACATGATTTTGTTAATTTTTCCAAATGAATCAAATGTATTCTATGTTAAAAGCTGAAAATACGCTTTATGTTCTTTAATTTTATTAAGCACTCCCTTTAGCTAAAATCGTTAATTTCTGAGATATTTTCAATTTAATAATAGAAAGAGATTTTTTTTTAATTTCTATTTTAACAAGTTACCCGTGAACAAATAAAAGTGTGATAAATTATTATAAGAAATTCAAAAAGCATCGGTTATTAAGACATTAATTAATTTCATTATTAATGTTCAAAATGTCCACCGAAAACATCAATACAGCATTGCAGTCGATCTTCAAATTCTCGACTGACATTTCTTAACATTTCTACATTAACACTCTGGAATGCTTCTCGTATTTTATTCTTCATATCATCTTGAGTGGTTGGAGGTATTCGTAGATACGGTTTTTCACATAACCCCACTTGAAGAAGTCAATTTTGCTTAACTCTGGTGAACGAGCTTGCCTTGCAATGGGCGCTTCACTTCACACCCATCTTCCAGGAAAATGGGTATTAAGATGATTATGAATTAATCTAGTGTGATTTACCGGAGCTCCATCGTGTAACAACCACATTCTTTGACGAATGTTAAGAGGAACGTTTGCCAACAGTAATGGTAAATGATTTTCTAAAAAGTTGAAATGAACCTGACCATTCACTGTTCCATCGAAAAAATGTGGTACTATTACGTGATATCCGAATAAACCACCCCAAATATTCAAAGACCACCTAGTTTGACTATGAGTTGCTCTAAGATGGGGATTACTTGTCGAACAATAATGGAAATTGTGTCTATTCACAGTTCCATTTTTATGAAACTTGGCTTCGTCTCCAAAGAGGACAAAATCAAAGAAATCCGCCTGATTGTGGATTTGTTGTTGAGTCCATTCACAAAAAGCAACCCTTCTGGGATAGTCATCCTCGAGTAACTCTTGATGCAACTGGATATGGTATGGATGCATCTTATTTTTACGCAGTATTCTTCGGACGGACCTGGCACTAATAGCATGCTGACGCGAAATTTCACGTATACTAGCATGTGGATTATGCGTAACTTCAATATATATATATATATATATATATATATATATATATATATATATATATATAGGGTGCGGCATTAGTGTTCGTCGAAGTGCGATATATCCGTTATTAATGGAGATCTCAAAAAAGTTATGTACAAAAGTTACAGGCAACTTCAAACTTCACATTATAAAATTATTTTCGTATTTACAGGGTGTTACATATTCCAAGGATGAACTAGATTAAGCTCATCTCCCCCATACTTTCAATACAGGGTTTCATTACGTTATACAGGGTATTTCAAAAGTTATGGTCAATTGTACACGAAAATCGTTTTCATTGTATACCCTAGACAGAACAACCTAATAATAATTTTTTCCAGTCATAACTTTTTGGCATTGGTAGAGTGTTGCGAGAAAGTGGTATTTCTTTATTATTGCACCAATTGAATATAGAGCGAGCCAAAACTCTAACACATGATTTTGTCAATTTTTTCAAATGAATCACCGTGTATTTTATTTAAAAAAATGAAAATACACTTTATGTTCTCTCATTTCTATTAAGCACTCCCTATAGCTAAAGTTGAAGTTCCCTATAACTTTTTGATATCTCCTTTAATAACCGATATACCGCACTTCGACGCACACTAACACCGCACCCTATATATATATATATATATATATATATATATATATATATATATATATATATATATATATATATTTACTGCGAAGTTTTAGTTTTGTTACTATATATTAAACAAAACACGAAAAAAAATTTTTTATGGGAAGGAAATATAAATTTACTCAGTTGCAGTCAATTTGGCCTTACACAAATAAAACGCAAACTCTTTGTTTATGGTCAAGCTTTCGATATATTTTCATATATCGAATACAATACAATATATATATATATATATATATATATATATATATATATATATATATATATATATATATATATATATATATATATATTATTGTGAATAAATAAGTGCGAAAGATTTTAACAGCGTATTCACGTATTCTACTGTCAAAAACTGGGACAAAAAATTCATATAAACATATGGCCGAAAGTGCTTACATTTTGATCTACAAGGTATTAAAATCTTTACTTTTTTACCGTTTTTTGGGATATTTTCCGAACAAATTTGAATGATGACCCGAAATTTGGTGCGTGGTTGTTTTGAAGGATGAGAAATTTAAATCTGTTATTAGTTTTGACGCTGCTTGAAGAGGGCGCTACCTGTCAGCGTATGCTTGCATTAAATTGTCCCTAACTTTTTTGCCACTCTGTAAGTTGCCATTTTGTGCACATACTTTTGTTTCCACATCAATTTTGAGCAAGAAATGTATACTTGGTTGTTACTTTTAGATCAGCCGTTTTCGAGATATTGATTGTTGAAAATCTACGTGCCCAACACTTTTTCAAATATTCGTAGAGTTTTAAGGTAGTAAACTAGAGAAAACCAAACGAAATATTTTTAATATTTTTTTCCTTACACAAACTTATAATAAATAACTATGCTAAAGAAAAAGGAACTATTAAAAACCAGTAACAATTATAATAAATGTTGAAAATGACCACCTTCAGCTGTTACACATGAGTCTACACGTCGGCACATTGATTTGCCTACCCGATCAAATATTCCCGGAGTATCTTGAATAACCTACATGAAACAATAATTCGGTTCCTTAAGTCTTCTACGTCTTGAACGGGAGTCTTTCTTATACACCAAAGTGTTTAAATGTCCCCAAGTAGAAAAATCAAATGGATTTAAATCCGGGTTTCGAGTTGGCCAAAATTGAGGTCCCGCTCGACCTGTCCAGCGATTTGGATAAGTTCCATTTAAAAACTGGCGCGCTCGTATACTTAAATGGGCAGGGGCCCCATCACGCATAAACCACATTGCCCTTCTGATACCTAGAGAAACAACGTCAAGGAGTGCTGGAAGCTCTTCTTCTAAAAATTGACTCTACGTATTACCATTTAATCCAGGCGGCAGAAAACATAGACCAATTAAGTGATCTCCAATAGTTCCCACCCGCACATTCAAAGAAAATTGTTCTTGGTGGTGAGCTTCAACTATGGAGTGAGTATTTTCTTCAGCCCATACGTGGTTGTTATGATAGTTAATAATCGCCTCTCTTGAAAAATTAACCTCGTCGGTGAATAAGATGTGCGCTAGAAATTGTGGGTTTTGACCAATCATTTGCAGCATATAATTCGAGAATGCAAGACGGTTAGGAAGGTCTCGTGGTAATAGTGCCTGAACCCGCTGTATATGATAAGGATACAAAAGCGGTCCATTTAAGAATAAAAATACCGTCATATGATCAACATGTAACTGCAAAGCAATTACAAGTACTGCTTCTCCCAATGCTGGTGTTCTAACTGACTGATGACTACCTTGTATATATATATATATATATATATATATATATATATATATATATATATATATATATATATATATATATATATATATATATATATATATATATATATATATATATATATATATATATATACAGGGTTATTACAAATGATGTTCCTGATTTCGATTGCATATGTCACTGGAATATTATGTATTAAAACCATTTTGGTTGGTACCGCTGGAAAGAAAAACTCATAAAGTTTTGTTTACATTGATTTCGGTATGTATCAGTTGTTTCTTAAGTCCATTGTTGACAGTTTTGTGCAATGGCTGAATTTGAAAACAAGAAAGCATTTTGTGTGCTAGATTCCCCAGATTTCATTCTGCAATTGGATGGCGCACCTCCACATTACCACTTGGGTGTTAGGGCTGAACTTAACAATCTGCTACCTGAGAGATGGATCGGGCGCGTTGGTCCAAATGATGACGCACTCTTGAACTGGCCTCCAAGATCTCCGGACATCACCCCCTGTGATTTTTTCTTGTGGGGATACATCAAGGATAAAGTGTATACACCACCATTACCACAGAGCATACTTGATGTCCAGCGACGGATTGCCAATGCCATCGAAACAATCAATCAAGAAACTCTCGACAACGTATGGCGAGAGCTTGATTACAGGCTTGACATCTGTCGTGTCACAAGGGGCTCCCATATTGAACATTTGTAATTCTGAATACCTGTTATGAAACTTTTTGAGTTTTCCTTCAAATGTAACTATTTTTTATATTTGTAAAACGAATAAAACTCGATTTATGTATGCTTGAAATCATGAACATCATTTGTAATAACCCGGTATATATATATATATATATATATATATATATATATATATATATATATATATATATATATATAGGGTGTTTCAAAAAACGTTTCGCTAATTTCTTGGGTAAATAAAATAAAAAATAGCGTTAGTTTGGTTCGTAAACGTGTCTCTGTAAATGCCTCTTTAAGAAGATACGGCCCTGTAAAAGTGGTCCCAAAAATCCTTTGTTTATTATCTCTGAAACTGTTTAAGATACCTAAATGATATTTAGACCACAAACACCTTTGATTAGGTCATAAAAGATAGTGTTGACAAATTTGTAATGTTTTGTATAGGAGCGTCGATAAAGGGGGGGTGCCACCTATTTTGCCCCCAAACTTTTTTTATGGGGATATTTTTAATTTTTTGGGCAAAAATAGTATTATTCAAACAATTTTCCACAAAAAAGGTACTCTTATTCAAAGGCCAAAAAATTACTGGTTTTGGAGTTATTTGAGGTTTTAGCAAGTAATGATGACCGAATTTATGAATTATTTTAAAATGAAACAATTAATAATTTTCATGCGCGAGAACGAACTACCACAAGAAATAATTATTGTTTCAAAAATAACTATGAGGTAAAAATATTGTAAATTATTTAGCACTTAAAAAAGGTTTTAATTGTGTGACATTAACACAGAATAGACAAAGGAAACAATTAAAAAAAAAACAAGTAACACAAAACATTAAATGTTCGAAATGCCCATCCTTTTTACGAATACATAATCGTAAACGTTTTTCTAGTGAAAACATAATCTTTTTGAGTGGCGGTGGTTCGTGAATTAACATTCTTAAATTATTTTCAACTCTCCTTTGAAGTTCTTCAATGGAATTTATTTCGCTTGAAAATACCTTATCTTTAACTAAACTCCACACATCGAAATCCAAGGGATTTAGGTCAGGGGACCTTGGTGGCCAGTGCATAGGAGCATCAGCACCTCGACCAATACAACGATTTGGAAAATGTTCGTTGAGCCATCTTCTATCTTGTCTACTGAAATGACGTGGAGCACCATCATGCATGAAAACCATATTTCTTCGTAGATCAAGAGGCAAATCTTCTAATAGCGGAAATAAACGATTATCCAAAAATTTATAGTAAACACCACCATTTAAATTTCCATCAAAAATATGGTATGCAACGGGGCCGTATTGAAGCAGCCTACACATTCAACTTTAAATTATGTTGATAATGCGTTACACGTTTAACCTTTGGATTTTCCTCTACTCTGAAGTGACTGTTATGACTATTAAACATACCTTGTCTAGTAAAAGTTGATTCATCGGTAAAAAGAATGTTTTGTAAAGTTCAGTGTTCTGTCACATTCTTTCTTGTAATAATTCACAAACATTTCTTCTCACAAAAAGATCTTCAGGCAATAATTCTTATACTTGCCTGTTGTCAAACGGGAGCAATAATTATTCTTTCAATACACGATGTACACTAGAAACACTTGCGTTACATGCCCTTTCCACATTTCTTACATTTATCGTAGGATCGCAACAACTAGATTTAAAATATTTTCTTCTGTTTGATGAATTCTTGGCACTTGTGGTCTACCAGAACTTACTTTTTTGGTTCAAAGGTCACATTCTCACGGCACCGCCTCATTAAATTCATAAATATTTTTGAATCCGGAACATTTATTCTTGAAAATATTTCCACAAATCTTCTTTTCGCTGCTTTAGCATTTCCATTATATTTAAAAGCGTTATTCCTTGTTAAACAAACCAAAACTATCAACAACAATGTGTCAAACGAATCAGTCAAACAAAATAAAATCGCGAGCCTCAGCTTAATTCAAGTAAATCAAATTAACTTAATATTTCTTTTATTTCCTTATTTTAGGCAAAGTTGTTAAAAACTCAAATAACTTCAAAACTAGTAATTTTTTTTTACTTTCAACAAGAGTACCTGTTTTGTGGAAAATTGTTTAAAAAATATTATTCTTGCCCAAAAATTAAAAATATCACTATAAAAAAAAGATTGCGGACCAAATTGGTGGCACCCCCTCCCTTTAGCGACGCTCCTGTACAAAATATGAAAAATTTGTCAACAATATCTTTTATGACCTAATTAAAGGTATTTATGATCTAAATTTCATTTAGGTATCTTAAATCGCTTCAGAGATAAATAAAAAAGGATTTTTGGGACCACTTTACAGGGCCGTATCTTCTTAAGGAGGCATTTTCAGACACATGTTTATTAACCAAGCTAACGTTATTTTTTAATATTCTATATACCCTAGTAATTAGTGGAACGTTTTTTGAAACACCCATTATATATATATATATATATATATATATATATATATATATATATATATATATATATATATATACAGGGTGAGTTTTTTTCGTTTTAAGCATTGGCATCTCGGAAACTACAAGAAATAAAGGTTTGGTTAAATGGGGAAAGAGTTTCAGTTTTATGAACCTAAATTAACGACACTTTCAGTTGTTGGAAAAAGTTCATGGCTTACTAGATATTTCAAAAAAACTAAAATTTTGCATTTTATTTAATTCTAAATAACTCTGTTATTATCGATTTGAGAAAAAAAATGTAGAGGAAAAAATGGTAGTGTTTTTAATACTTTATCTACTGGCGTTCTATCTCTTGTTATTCCAAAGTTATGATATAAATTTTTGTTTTTTTAAATGAATGTGCCTTTATCAGATGCGCATTTTTTAAGCTTTGCAACGATATCAGACATGATGTATTTATTTTTAAAAATAACAAAGTTATAACGACTTTGTTATTGATTTACAGTTGGCCATGGAAAACATGAATTAATTATTATGGTTTTTGCTAGTTTTACACCCTTACCATAATAAATACAGTTTTTTTCACTTCACACTTTGATGAGCGAAAACAAGTTTAGTGATTTTTTTTAAATGTTAAGTAGCAGTAATAGTTGGCTGTAACATTTTTAAAAAGAACAAATTTTTCTCTTTACGATATAAAGTTTGCTACATTTACTTTGATGAACAAACGCAATACAGGACTTTTCGTATTATTGAGAGTGCCATGAAAAAAAAATAAACAAAGTACGGGTCATTATTTTAGTTAAAATTTGACAGTTTTGTAACTTTGTAAATTAAATTAAAGATGTTTTCTAAGCGCCACAAACTTAACATGTTGGAATGTTTTATAGTATGTAATAAAAATAGTGTTATTGCTGCCGAACGGTACCAACATTTTTATGAAAATCGACGTCAACTATCTCTTCTGACGTTCAGTAATTTATGCAGAAATCTAGGGAAGTTTGGTTCCTTTTCGAAACCAAAAAGGGATGAAAATATGATTAACGAGATTATCCAAATAAATGAATTGGCCTACGTTAATCAGAATTCTTTTACTTCGACCCGACGAATTTCAGCTGAAGTTGATGTGTCGCAAACAAAAGTTTTGAAGAAACACAAATTTCTCGCATATCACCTATCACTAGGGCAGACACTGCATCCAGGAGACTAAGCTGCAAGAATTGCATTTAGTAACTGGTACATTAATATGATTCAACAGAATCCAGAGCCGTAAAATCAAATTTGGTGGGCTGATGAAACCAAATTTACTAACTGCGGTATGTTCAATAGGCGCAATGAACATTTGTGGATACAGGAAAATCCTAGGATACTTCGTGAAAGACGACCTCAAAGAAAATTTGGATTCAATGGTTGGTGCGGAATTATTGGATCGCGAATTCTTGGACCTTTCATTTACGACGAGAATTTGACAGGCCAGCGTTATCTTGAGTTTCTACAAAATGAATTTCGAGATATGTTGGATATCTTAGATTTGGAAACAAGATGTAATTTACGCTGATTTCAACACGACGGTGCTCCGCCGCACAACCAACTATAAGTGAGAGAGTACCTAAACCAACTGTTTTCAAATTCTTGGATAGGTAGGAACGGGCCGGTCTCTTGGGCAACAAGATCGCTAGATCTTCCACTTTTAGATTTTTTCTTTTTGGTACTCTAAAAGATTTGGTTTATCAGCGAACTTATGCGACAAAAGAAGAACTACGTGATGCTGTCATACATGCCTTTCGCAATTAGGATGGTAGGAAAATACGGAAGTTCTATGGTAAAAACATGCCGCTTGTATGTAAATAATAATGGTGGACTTCGAACGTTTTCTGAGTTAGATTAATTTTTTTACATGTAATTACTTCAAAATCGAAATTTAAATTTAATAATTCCTAGTTTCTTTGTGTTCTTCTATTTGAGTAATTAATTTAACCGGATAAAAATGTTTTTCCGTAGTACATTCTGTTTTTGCTACTCTCAGTAATACAGTAGTCTTGTATCGTTATCAAGAGAAAAATTTGTTCTTTTTAAAAATGTTAAAGTCAACTATTACTGCTACTTAAAAAAAATCTAAGCTTGTTCTAACTCAAGCGAGCAGGAAATTAGTATGTACAACATATTACCCATTAAAATGTCTAAAATTTTTATTCGTGTCATTTTCTTGTATTCATAATAATAATAACGATTCTACAACATTTAAAACAAAAATCACTGAATTTGTTTTCGCTCATCATAGTTTGAAAGGAAAAAAAAAATAACTTATTATAGCAAGGGAGCAAAACTGCCAAAAACCATAATAATTAATTCATTTTTTCCATGACCAACTGTAAATCAATAATAAAATCGTTACTACTTTGTTATTTTTAAAAATAAATACATCAAGTCTGGTATCGTTACAAAGCTTAAAAAAATGCGCATCTGGTAAAGGCACATCTCTATCTCTTGTAGTTTCCAAGATGCCAATGCTTAAAATGGAAAAAACTCCTCACCCTATAGTGTGTGTATATATATATATATATATATATATATATATATATATATATATTATATATATCTTATTAATGATACATACAGAAAGTTGGAATAAAGTTTGATTAATTAACATGAACAGACATTTACACTAATTAAGACTTATATTTAGTAATACATTTGTATTATGAAAAATTTTAATAAATTTTGATTTCTTTGGTTTTTTTAAAACAAATTCTGAAATAATATCTTCAAAAATTGTCTTTTCTATACTAATGATAGATAAATCTGATAACCTTTCTTGACCCATTGTTTATCTCAAATAATTTTTTTTTTCGAAAAACTCCCCTCGCCGCTAACAACTGTCACTGGTTATATTAAAAAGATTCTTACAGCAATTACTAAATTTGGAAACGGATAGATAAGATTATTCGTAAATAGATATTAAATAACGTTTAATTCATTCGTTTGAGCAATCAAATCAATTTCATCGTATAACTATTCGGCAATAATAAATAAATTTATATGAATCAAATAATATGTTCTCAAAAGGTTTACATTTTAAAGACTTATTTACTTTATCTATTTTAAGGAATTTATTTGCGGTTCAGAAAATCGAGAACTCTGGTGATGTTTTATTTGATCAATCTTTTTTCGATATTTGTTAATGCATCGGCCAATATCACAAAATAAAAATTAGTTTTAAATGTCCTGTGGATTTTTTGGGGTCGCGTCTGTGCTCTCGTGATCAAATGATCATCTTTCGTTCGTGGTCTAATAGCATTAAGTGGTGGAAATGAAGGGGCGAAATCGATATTCTCGGCAATACCTTTGCCCCTTCTAAAATATTATTAAATCCTTTATTTGATCTAGTATCATGTAAATATATCTTAGTTTGTTGCAGTAATAACATAACATTTGATAAAGCAGTACTTGTTTTCTGCACTGTTTTGCTTCCGATGTTGATTTTGACTTAAACGTTATACCATATTACTATGGAAGATATGAACCTAAAAGATTTCATTTTTAACAGTAAAGAATTTTCCACATTTCTTGTACCAGAATCGCTTGTATTATCGGAATAAAGCGTAGATAAAGCATCATATATTTTTTCCAAATTGTGCCTAACAACTTTTACTGATTCGACACTGCTTTTCCACCTAGTATCCGAAATGGATTTTAATGTTAAAGTAGGAATTTCATCTTCTAATACCTGCCGATTCTATTTTAATTTTTCAATTGATAAATCAAAATTTCTTTTACAAAACGCAAATGCACAGTATCGGTTTTCTGTACAATCTGCTACACAACCATATTGACTGTCCAGAACTACTAAGATATGTTACATTCCAAATACCACGTGCCTCTTTTCGAAATATAAAACTTTTCACTATCAGTAGTATAGCTATGGCACTTCTGATCCACTTTTCTACTACGGAGGCAATAGTTAGGAAAAGAGCGTTTTGCTATGTGAATCATCCTAACGGTTTTAACCACAAAAAGTCACTAGATTTCTAAGTTGGTAACATTGCCTGCTTCAAGGTCACCGCAGGCCACGTGGTGTGTTGGTAACACTGTCTCTTCAAGGTCACCGATTCAAGGTCACGTGGTAGGAAAGGTTGGTAACCCTCTCTTCAGGGTCACCGATTCAAGGCCACGTGGTAGGAAAGGGTGGTAACCCTCTCTCTGGCTAAGTGTTAATTGGTCACGCTTCTTAGGAACTTCATTGATCTCTGTCTCAATCATTGTTGTCTAAGGGTGTTTCAACATCAAGCAATTCTTGGAAGTTTACTTTGGTCACGCCACCCCGTGCACTCAAGTGGTTCCCCAAATACAGATAGACTTTTCCCAAAACAGGTAGCCGTTTCCTAAAACAGGTAGCCGTTTCCTAAAAATAGGTAGCCGTTTCATAAAGCAGATAGCTGTTTCGCAACACAAGTAACCTCCAAGGTCACACGAGAGAAGAAAGGCGATTCATTGTTCTGGTCGAGTTATAAAAATAGATTGTTATCTAGATACCCCCCACCTCAAATCTGAGAAATCAATTTTCAAGAGCAAAGGGGATACATTGTTCAGGCCTACTCTTCAAGGTCTATGCTTACAATTTTCAAGGTCACACCTCTTATAAAAGAACAAAGGCGATCCATTGTTTTGGCTGAGTCATAAAAATAGATTGTTATCTAGATACCCCCCACCTTTTTTCTGGGCTATTGAAGTAACTAGATTTGAAAAAGGCACTAGAAGTTACTAAATTGGTTTTCAAAGTGATGCTCCCGTACAGATTGTCCGCTTCAAGGTCACGTGATAGGAAATGGTCACTCTCATTGTCAATGTTCTTAACGTACACACACCCCACTTCAAGGTCTCCTTAGGATTTCAAGGTTACGTGATCAACCTTCTCGTTTGTCAAAGTCACACACAATTGAGGGTATGAGGATGCATCAAGAAATCAAGGTCGATTCTAAATACAATTTTGCTTCTTTTCAAGGTCGCGCCCCCCATCAACTCTAGGAACAGGTAGCCGTTTCCTAAAAACAGGTAACCGTTTCCTAAAACAGGGGGTCCGTTTCCCAAAACAGATAGCTGTTTCGCAACACAGGTAACCGTTTCTTCACATTTGAAGGTCACACCTATGAGAAAAGAACAAAAGCGGTTAATTGTTCTGTTATGATTCCTAAAAATAGATTGTTATCCTGCTATCCCAACCATTTCAGGCTCAATTCGAGGAAATCAAGTTTCAAGAACCAAGGGAATCCATTGTTCAAGCCGACGCTTAAAGGTCTATGCTTATAATTTTCAAGGTCACACCTCTGAGAAAGGAACAAAGACGATCCATTGTTCCGTCATAGATTCTAAAAATAGATTGTTATCTAAATACACCTCAATTCTGAGAAATCAACTTTTAAGAACAAAGGCGATCCATTGTTCAAGCCGACGCTTCAAGGTCTATGCTTATAATTTTTAAGGTCACACCTCTGATAAAAGAACAAAGACGATTCATTGTTCCGTCATAGATTCTAAAAATAGATTGTTATCTGGCTACCCCCCACCTCAATTCTGAGAAATCAACTTTCAAGAACAAAGGCGATCCATTGTTCAGACTGATGCTTCAAGGTCATCTAACAAGTAAAATATTTTTTATAAAACTTATAATTTATTAGCCACTATATTCATCTATATATCCAGATAAAAAATCCATTTAAGTAAATATACATATTATGGGAAGTTTGATGTACTGTCACTTAGCATTTTGTAATACCTTTTCTGGATCATATAACATTTAGTGCCTCCAACCATATGTAAACATGCTCATTTCGATAATAGTGTTTAGTCGTAGTGCGATTGTGGACAAATAAAGCCATGCAAGCAGCAATAAAATCACTCCTGGAAGGAAGTTCACTGCCGGATACTTCATACTGCTGTAGTAACAATATGAATAATAATTTAACATTTTGTTGTTCATGCTGTCAAAATAGTGATGGTAGTAGTAGTAGTAGTAGCAAAAATGAAGAGAAATAAGATGAAGGTTATTCCAACTGGTCATCATCATTTCAACATAGGGCTGAGGTGTATAAAAAGACAGCTAATGAATACTTAATCGATTGTGCTTCCTGTAAACCATCGAACGATACGCATATTAAAATTGGATACAGTACACACCTTAACCTTGCACCAGTAGTGCGTATGGGATGTGGCAACAGCGATAATGTGGTATTAGACGTGAAGGAATGGAATGAAATTCTAAGATGGTATTCATGTGTAGAAATACAATTTTTCCGATCCCAAGAAATTGAAAGCCAAATTGAATGGTCACATGTAAACGAGGAGGATATAATACATGTGCAAGATTAGGAATCTCTATCTAGCAGTCCGGTATTTATTACAATTAGGAATTGATTAAAGGATATGAGAGAATTTTGAAAACTGTTATGATAGAAAACTACAACTGTTGTTCGCGTACATTCAATGCCCACCATGTAGGACTATTCGATTTGAAGGATATAATAAGCTATAGATTGGAATTTCTTGAATCTTACAATCTGGCGTGTTTCTATGAAAAGTTCATACGACAAGTGGTTGACTACCGTCGTTTTCGTGAGAAGGAATTCGGTGATGATGACATTTATAAAGACATTCATGATGTTATAAATGCTAAGTATAATATTAATTCACATAGCACTGTATGCTTAATGGAAATATTGTACTATCGCCCTGCTTATCTAATGTAAAGCATTTACTAAAAATAAAGTTTTTATGCTCTCGGTTTTAGGTATAAATACCCTGCCCTATCCCTCAAGGTGAACAATGATAGGTAAGAAGCGGAAGAGTAGACATCAAGTTCGAAATGGAATCTCTAACACCTTTCGATAATGGAATCGTTGCCTATGGTCTTATTCTCCACGATGCTATTGTGCAGTACAACCCACTCACCGGAGAAGTGAAAAAATTATAATCTGTATTATATAAATAAAAATGTTGTAATTATTCGTTTAGTTTTATCTCATCCATCAAAGGTGAAAGTAGTTGCACAGAAACAAAAACTTCCAATTCAAAATCATGACTTTGATGAAAAGTTTGGTACTTCAAAACATGGCGATTTACTTCCTAATAGTATACGTGGTATTATATGTGGCCCCTCCAACTGCGGCAAAACATACGCAATGATTAGTTTGCTTACTGAGAAAAATGGTTTGAAATTTAAACATGTATACGTATACTCCAAGTCATTAAATCAAAACAGGTACAAACTTTCACAGGAAATCCTACTTCCGATAAAGGATATAGGTTACTTTACGTTCAGTGATAATCAAGATGTGACTGAGCCGAATTGTGCAAAAGAAAACTCTATCTTTATCTTTGATGAAATCGCCTGTGAAAAGCAAAATAACATAAGGGCATATTTTTCTATGGGTAGACAACGATATTGATTGTTTCTATTTGGGTCAAACTTACAGTAAAATTCCAAAGCAACTAATTCGTTACAATGCGAATCTAATTATATTATTTGAGCAAGATGAATTAAACCTAAAACATGTATAAGAGGACTATATAAGCCCCACCATAAGCATGACGTTGTTTCGGGATATGTGTTCAAAGTGCTGGGTAAACTGTAACATGTCTTGCTACCCTATATAACCCTATATAATACATTAACCTGCTTTCAGTGGTTTAGTAGTTACTCATTCGTTTAGGTATTAACAGCTATCTCCAATTTTGCTACAATGGATAATAAGGAGATGATATTAAAGCGAAAAATTATTCAGGCTCGTAAAATAATACAGCAGGAATACAACAGTCTTAAAACTGCCCGCATTGATAATGAAAGAACGTTTGAAAGTACTTATAAACCTCTAATAGAACCTCTAACTGAAATAGCAAATAAAATGCATCCCGATAAAAAAACACCCGAAAAGAAGTCCGTTGACGTTAAACCCAAAAACCCGCCTTTGTTCATATTTCGAAGAAAGCATACTACTACTCCTACTAGCCCGCTAGCTCCACGCTTCATTTCACGCTCATTAGCAAGGAAGGGTGCTACAAGCCCCCTAGCCCAGCTTCCGTTTTTTCAAATAAATCCCCCTCCTCGTACACCACATTTCCTAGAAACATCTGTCGTAGGAGAGATTACTACCGAGGCAGAAGAACCTCTTAGTATCGCAGGTGATTTCTGTAATGAACCCATCTCCGAAGAAATTCTCGAGCAGTACCACGAACTACCTCGTATATATGTTGAACGTATTATGAGGGATCTTGAAGGTGCTATTTATCACTCTTATGGAGTCTACTACGACACCAAAACAGACAAATGGACAATTGGTAATACCCCCATCACAATTAAAGTAAACGATATGATCATTAATGGTGTCACGTATAAAGGGACTCCAAGTTTACATGATCTGCTTATTATGAATGAACCCGATTTAAATCTAGTAAATTCAAAGGATAGAAAGAATTATAAACGTATTTTAGTAGCTACGAATGTTGCAAGGCGAGATTATGATGTAAGTGGACAGATTCGAGAAAGCCGCAGCAAAAAGTATACACAAATAATCAAACCCTTGCTGTCAGCATCATCACCCACAACTCAGGGTGGTGGAGCTATGTTTTTTAAGGAATTAACAAACAGACCGATTGATCTAGAAGTATTGTGGGCAGAAAAATTGGCTGGAAACACAGGTATCGTAAATGATATAATATCAATTGTAGAGGAATTGTATGAAGATGGATACATTGAAAGACCAAACACTAGTTTTCTGAACAATGTAAATCAGAATGAATTGATGTCGACATATCATAACTAAAATGCCCCTTCATAAATTTGGACGGTCACATGCCCAGTATCAATTAAAGAAATTAACCCATCAGTTTCAACTTATTGATGATAATCAATTCGGTGTCGAGAATAAGAGACTCAGCAATTTTGTCAACCCCATAGATCTTCAAGATGTCGTCACCAAGCAATACTATTTATCAACAAGGTTTGACACCGTTGGCGGATCCGGAAGAAGATGGTGATGCTATAAGTAAAGGATACCTTGATTTTTGTCTGCAAGCAGTTCAGAAAGCTGTTAAAGGAAACTTTAGCGCTTATCTAGTGTTGGAGGAAAAACTACATCAACTTAAAGAAATTGTGGATAAATTAGTACCATGTCCAAATTACAACTCGTCAATGAATTGCACAAACCCGCAAGAAAAAATTTTAAACGAAGGCGCACAATAATTAAGGGATATGATGACCTCTGGCAAGCAGATTTGGCCGAATTTAACACATATGCCATACAAAATAAGAGCAACAAGTATATTTTAGTGGTTATTGACTGTTTTTCGAAATACTTGTGGACCAAAGGATTAAAAACGAAAACGGGCATGGAAGTTGCTAAAGCCATGCAGGCAATCTTCAAAACGGACCAAACCTTCCAATTTGCAGACAGATGCAGGAAAAGAATTCTACAATGACCATTTCACTAAACTAATGCAGCGTTATGGAGTCAACCATTACTCCACCTATAGCACAAAGAAGGCAGCAATTGCGGAACGTGTTATCAGGACCGTTAAGTCTGCTCTATATGAGTCATTCAGCCTACAGGGTAAATATAAATGGATTGATACAAACCGTAACAATGGATTATAACAATCGCAAGCATAGAACTACAGGAGTGAAACCCAAAGATCTCGGTAATCATACAAAGCTAGAGACTTACACTCACATAAAAACAGTTGATAGGAATCGTTATTGTCTGGGTGACAGTATGAATCAGTAAGTTTAAAAGTATTTTCGCCAAAGGATACACCCCCAATTGGTCAAGTGAACTATTCAAGATTGTGAAACTTCGCACTACTAACCCAACCACCTACATGTTGGAAGACATGAAAGGATCACCTGTACTGGGAGGATTTTATGAACACGAATTACAGAAAACAAAGTATCCGGATGTGTACCTTGTGGAAAAAGTGCTTCGCTCCAAGAATAATAAGTTATTCGTAAAGTGGTGGGGATTGGATGAAAGATCATGGATCAATACAGACGATTTAGTTTTATAATATAGGTATAGGGATTGTTTGTAACTTTTAGATGAATTACAACCACATAAAAAAATTATAATTGTATTTTTTTTAAATATTACATCATTTTATATAGTAAACTTAAAGTATTTCTATAATCGTTTAAATTACTAGATGGCCATATTCCCGAATCTGGTCCACATGTCCATCCCAAGCAGGAATTTGTTTCACCTTTCTCAATGTTTTCCAAAATCCAGCGGTAAATTTTGTGGTGCTCCTCATTTTCCCACGGTTGAAACTTATATGTAACGTTTTGTTTTAATAATACTTCAATTAAAATAGCGAGGCACTTGTAATTAGCATAATATGCCGCTGTCTCGATACATTCACTTATAATAGAGAAAGTGTCTTTATAAACAATATTTTGTACGCTAACATTTGTACACAATGAATCACCCCATAATAACTTGTATATGTACATTTTAAGGGGTATGTCACCAAGTAAATTCATGTCATCTAAAATCCTATCTACATCATTAGAGGTTAACGAACCTTTATCGGTACACAATTTCGTAAAACAGTATTGGCTAAGCTAATTTTTTCTATCAAATAATGTCTTAATAATTACTTAATTTGCACACTTTGGGTTTACAGCACACCAGTTAAAACACTCATCAGGAATAACAATATGTTGCAATATATTCACTATAAATGTATAGCTTTCAGGGGAAGCCAAAGAACGCTTCAGGTACTTTCTGTAGATTTGATCACTACTGTACTGTAGTTCTTCCTGCGCAAGTTGTCATTAAGACTGCTCATTGTTTACTGAAAGTTATACCCCCAAGGTCTAGTATCAGTGAAATCAAAATTTACTAAGCGTTTATCGTCATAAGGATTAAGTATGACTTTATTTTGTTTAATAGTGAACACATCATATTTCTTTGATCTTATGAGACGTTGACAGCGCCTTATTACGCCACCATCAAACAAAACCTGTTTATAATCATTAATCGTGATCTGCCTCACGCTTGCTTGCGTAGAACCCTTTGATTTTTTTACAACATTTTCATCAACCGCGTAAGCATACATTTTCGCGCAAAGACCTACAAATTCCAACATAATTTCGGCATGATTTTCATCTTTCATTAATCCGGGGACTTTTTTATTTACTAATGGGAGTGCAAAGATGTTGTCGGGACTATAATCAGATGTATCGAATTTATCAATGTCCTCTTTAATACATTCATAGATATCGGGAACCCAAAAGGCGTATATGAGACTATCCGTATCCGTGTACAAGAGCTTAGCATTATTATGGAACTTGGGTAGCGTGTAACCGTAATGAAAATTATATAAAAAGTTTTTGAAACGTCTAAAGCACTGAATCCCGCATATATAGGTTTATTGAAATATATTTCAAGTTCATTCATTTGAATGATAAGCATATCATTGTCAAATATTGCACAACTATGAATATTTGGTTTTGCTATGTATGCACGAGCACCATAGCGACCCTCTCATTTCGTCACTAACCGTATGTCCTTACGTTTACGTACATTTTCCATCAGCTTCCCGAAAACACTGTTAATCATTAATTTATAGAAATTTTTATCGAATTCATTTTGAGATTGCTGATGCATGGCTGTATTTAAATCTATATATTTTTTTAACCACAAAGACTGTTTAAAACGTAATATACGGTGTACTTTTACCAACTTCAATCCATATTTTAAATATACCTTCAAATTTCTGTAATGAATTACATAATTACGTTTTGGATACAATGTAAGCAGTAATTTTTTCATTTTGGAATCAGATGTGGGTGGAACCATGTGTTCAGGTGCCAGCGGTAGATCACTGTGACTCTCATGTAATTCTGTAGGAGAGTCTAAATCACACTCGACTATATAACCAATTTCCGAATCATCAGGATGGTTTATTAAACCTAAAGTTTCAAAATTTGCTGCATTAACAAAAGAAAAATCACCAAATGGTACAAATTCTGACTTGGCGGCTCCATAGAAATTATTTACGTCGTAATACATTAAATACACATTTTCGGAGGTGGGATCAAATTTTTCCCCCATGTGCTTATTATTAGCTTTAGCATACCGATTTGAACATTGAGCTACACCACCACTAATCCCTCTTTCAATAAACAGCATATCAATGCCAGTAAATAGTTTTAACGTTACTTGTGTAATTTTAAGCATAGCATCGAATGCTAAACCGGGAGCTGTATAATAGTGCAGAGGGTCAAGCTCGTAAGTACTTAAACAAGTTTGCCGAAGGTTCTCGAAAATATCTGCTAAAAGTAGAACGTCTATTTTTAGATACAAATCCGAGTATTCCCCTAACGATTTAATACTAAATTTGTTCCAAACGTTAACCACATGCGCAAAACTCGCATCACTGATTCCCTCATTATTAAGATGACTAAAAATGCTTCGTTTTCATTGTGGCAAAAATCTTCAACTCAATACTATGATTTTGGGGTTGCATGAAATTGCAGGCTAAGACCACATTCACCTTTAGCATTAACATTAATTTCACCTTACGTGCAAAACTATTATATGTGTTTAGTAAAAATATCAAAGGGTCCTTAATGTTTGCCATATTGATTATAATTCCTGTACGTAACCTACCATTAAAACATGAGTCTAGGGGGTACCAACGTAATTTATGTATACCTTTTTATTGACAATTCCACCACCAACTTTCTCTGAAGCGTTCTTTAACCGTCTCAATCTCACCAAATAGCACTTGAGCAATGCTAAATTGCTCTCAAGCTTAAGCAGACTTTCATTGGTCTCATAATAAATGTTATTTTTAATTATATCTTGCTTAATATTGGTGTTAACTATACGGATGTAACTCGAAAATTCCTTTTTTGTTTTCAATAAGGGAACAATACGCCTTGTTAAATTAACTATCTCACTACTACTTGGCATACTCATAGTCAACAATATAAAGCACACACGCAATAATGGACATTTAACAAATTGCTCTTCACAACGGTTTAGAATAAAACTTCTAGTCACGATGGTAATGTATAAAAATATGACGCGCACACTAGTGATTATGTAATAATACTTGCTCTTCACTTTAGGTAATTTGTTGTCACGATTACAATGTATCAACTGACGTGGACTTTTTTTTTTTTAGTATGCTTGTGCTTATGGTTAGTAATTACTTATTTTAGCTTTTATGTATCTTATCGTGGACTGTTCAGGAGTCCTTCTCCTCTTCAGCCCTGGTCATTCTCTTGTTGTTGGTGTTGCGCTGTTTTTTGTTATTGTATTGTGTACAATCATGAGGTGCGGTAATTTTTGGTAATAAAAAAAAAGAAAAAAGAGATGTTTAAATTTATTGAATGTGAATTTGAATTTTCAATACGGTGTGGTTGGGTTTAAGTGTGCGTGTGGGTTCGTGTGGTGTGAAGTGTGATTAATTAAATCGTTGGCCGGAGTCATGCTGGGTCGTCATCGGATGGCCGGGGGTATGCGGAGGGCATATGGGGTACTATCGAGGGCTTCTTCTACCTCCTCAGGGAGGTCGTCGAGGAGTTGTGTGAGGATTGCGGGAGGATGTTTAAATTTTAATTTGGGTTTTTTTCGAGGGAACTTGGGAAAGCGGTAGTTGTAAGGAGTCGTAAGGATTTCTTTGGTTGAGATAGTGTTGCCGAAAATTCTTTTATAGGTAAAGTTTTCCTGGAGTTTTTGGAAACGGTTTGTGATTGGGGGTATATTGGCATGTTGTAGGGTTAGGTCATTAGGGTACCTGAAGGGTAACCTGTGTATTCGTCTAAAAATTGGCGTTCACAAGAGGCGATTGAGGAAAGATGGTTGGGGTTAATGTTTGTGTATATAGGAGATCGGAAATCCATAACAGGGCGGATGTATGTTTTATATGTGTGTAGAAGTGTTTTAGGGTGACAACCTCTGATTCTACCCAGAAGGGCGCCCAGTAGGTTTGCGCGGTTTCTAATCCTGTTTAGTGTTCTTTTTACATCGGGGAGCCAATTGAGGGTTCTAGTGACGAGGATTCCTAGGTAGGTGATTTCATCTTGGAGAGTGAGCCTTTCTTGGTTAAGGGTGATGAAGACGTTTCTGGAGGCAAGGTTAGGAAACTTATCCTCTGTGTAATGAGGATGTCGGAAAAGGATTGTTTGGGTTTTGGTGGGATTGACGGAGACTCTCCACTGGTTCGCCCAGTTGGAGAAGTTCCGTAGGGTTTTGGATATGAGGCGGGAGGCCGCTTCGCTATTCCGATTAACCGCCCAAAAGGCGGTGTCATCCGCGAACTGCGCAACGACTACTCCGGGTTGGGTAATTTCGGGAACATCGGATGCAAAAATGGTGTAAAGGATAGGGGCTAAGGAAGAACCTTGCGGAACGCCTGCTGTTGGTTGAAAAGGATCGGAGAAAGTTTTCCCTACTTTGACCCGAACTCACCGACTGGTCAGGTACGAGAGTAGGAGTTTGGCGAAGGGGTCGGGTATGTTGAGGTTTCGGATCTTTTGCAGGAGACCGGCGTGCCAGACCCTGTCAAATGCTTGCTTAATGTTCAGAAACACAGCCAGATTGCATTGCTTGTGATTGAATGCTCTGGTGGTGTCTGTAAGCAGCTTCAACAGGGGATCGTGACACGTTCGGTTAGGACGGAAGCCGAATTGGCTGTTGGGAAGGAGGTCGTTGTATTTTAGGTGGTCCCTGAGCCGCCTGGCTAGAATCTGCTCAAAGCATTTTCCGAGGCAGCTCAGGAGGGAGATTGGTCTGTAGGAGGAGGGTGAGGTAAGATCAGCGTGGGGTTTAGGTATCATGACGGTGGAGGCCGATTTTCAGTCCGTCGGGAAGTACGATAGGGTAAGGCATTTATTGTAAATAGTGGAAAGTAAACGGAGGGCTGGGTTGGGTAGGTGGCGAAGAATTTTTCGGTTTAGGCCGTCATGACCTGGGGCAGAATTTTTACCCTTTTTGAAATATGAGCTTACTTGGTCGGGCGTGATAGGGGCGTAAAAAGGACTCTCGTTATCGAGTAGGGTTTCGGGAAGGTAAAGGCTACGGAAATCTTCAAGGCGACTCTCAAGGAGTGCCTTGAATTGGTTATTAAATTGGGGATCATCTGGGGATCGGAAAATGGATTGGAGGTAGCGAACAAAGAAATCGGCCTTTCCTTGGTCGGAGGAGATTAGGTTGCCCTGAAGGTCGGTTAAGTGGGATTTGGGGTTTACTTTTCTTCTGGTCAGTCTATCGAACTGTTGCCAGAAGAGTGTACCATTTCTATAGTCAAGCTGGGAGGTGGCTTTGGTCCAGGAGTCTTCGGAGTGTTTATTGGTTTCTCGCCTGATTAAGGCGTTAAGGCGATTGTATTCGGTCTTGAGAGCCGGGTCCCTGGATCGCAAGAACTCACGATAGATTCGTCTTTCCTCTTTGATCCAGTTCACAATGTGCCGTGGGAGCGGTTTTCGAGAAATGTCGATGTTTTTTAATGGGACAGAGTTATCGACCGCTTCCGCAATAACGGAAGTTAGGTCTCTAATGGCTCTCTCGGGATCTTGGGTCGTTTGAAGATTAGGAGTGGGAAGGTTGTTGGAGATGTGTTCGGAGAACACATTCCAGTCTGCTTTTGAAAAATCTTTAATGACTGTGTGTTGAGGGGGTGAAGGGGGGGCTGGACAAAATGAAGTTTTGACCAGTAGGGGAATGTGATCTGATGTGATCGTGGTGCCTAAAAAGCACTCACGATCGAAATAGTGGGCTATGGGTTCGGAGACTATGATGTGGTCTATTATTGATGCACCTAAGTGCTCGAAGTAGGTTGGCTGTGTGTTGGCGATTCGCAGGAGCGGCAACTGCAACAGAGCAGATGATAGTCTGTTACCGTTGCCATTCGTTGCGGTGTCACCAAATTGGATGTGGCGAGCATTGAAATCACCTAGGATTACTGCGTTGGGGAGGCTAGAGGCATAGAGTAGAAGAGCATCGGATAGGGAATTGTGGCCTGGCGGGTTATAATATGATATAAATATTATAGGAGTGGGAAAGTGCACCGTCACAGCAACGCATTCGAGATGCTGTAGGTGCGCAGGAAGTTGAAAAGGAGTGGAGGGAAGCAGTTTTTGATTAAGAGGGCGGTTCCGTGTTGGCTATTGTTTAGGAATGAGTGATACGTGTTGAAATTGAGTGAACATCGGGGTGTGAGCTTTGTTTCTGTGATGGAAAGGACATATATTATGTGTGTGTAGAAGGTGTTTTATTAAGGGGCGTTTCCGACGAACGCCCCTGGCATTAATGGTCCCTGTTATGATAGCCATTGGAAAGGAGTTAAGGAGTGGGTGGGCGGAGTACGGCGACCTTCATCCGCGTACCGGATACGAAGGCGCTGATCCTCCGTTGGAAGAAGGTTTGGGATAGCGAGTCTAAGGTCCGAACAACCTTTTCTCGCCGGTCAGGAAACATGCTGGTAAGGGCGTGGGTAAGAACTTGCAAGAAGTTTTTAATGGATAAGGATTGGGTGTCAGGAGCAGGTTTGAGGTGGGGTGTGTCTTCCGAGTCGGACTCTTCGAAAGACAGGATAGGGTCGAGGGATGCCATCATCGACGGGGAACTTGGAGGTTCCCGTCGCTTCCGGCACTGGAAGGAATAGGTGGGATGCGCTTCCCCGCAGTTGTTACACATTGGGTTGGCGGCGGATCTACATGACGAGGATCTGTGACTTTCGCCACAGTTAGGACAGCGGATGGTACGGGAGGGACACTCCTCAGAAGTGCGTCCCACCTGCGTGCAGGTGGAGCAGTACTTCGGGAGGGGTTGCGAGATGAGGGAGGGTTCGCAACGGTAGTGTCGCCCGAACATGACAACACCGCGTGCGAGGAGGTATTCTATGGTGACTTGGGAAGAGGTAATGTCTCGGATGAGGGATGTAGGGGTGCTCATCGCCTTAGAGGTGACGCGAACGGCCCTCCTCACATGCGGAAGATCGATCGCACCCAGGATCTCTTCGACTAGGATATCCTTATCTACGTGACGAATCACGCAGGAAAAGAAGGGAGGTCTAGGATTGGAATTGGATGGACGGGGACCGGACAGTTGGGATAGGGTTAGTGATGGATCACCGAAATGGTGTCGCAACCTAAGCTGCGTACCTTCCGGTAAGGGAGAGGAAGTCTCTAAGAGACAGGTACTGTTGTGGTTGAATGTCAAATTCAACCAGGGAAGGTTAAGGGGTTTGAGGGAATTAAACAGGGATTTTTGGGTTGTGATGGTTTTTGGGATATTGCGGAGGCAATATCTCGAGGATTGTGAGAGGGTAGGTAAAGGATTAGGGTTAACAGGTGTAGGATTCACGCGGGGTACAGGTGGTTGAGCAGGTGTTGGTAAGAGAGCGGGTGTAGGTAGGAGAGCAGGTTTATGTGTGCGTGCGGGATTGTGTGTGTGTGTGTGCGGGTTTCAGTGGTCTTGTGGAGGTAGTAGAGCGTGTGGAAATGTAGGAGTTAGTGGATGAAGTGGAGATGGATGATGCATTGGAATGGGAGCGTGTACGTGAGGAAGGTGGAGGTGAAACGAGTGTGTGTGCGTAGGATTGTGTGGTGAGTGGTGGTGTGGGTGGACAGACGGCGTCGGGGGAAGGGGACACAACTTTGACAGTAGCTCGGTGGCGACCTTGCTTAACCATCTCGGTTGCGTGGTTAGTAATAGGTTTGAGTTTAGGGATAAATTAAAAAAAATTTAAAATCTGTTATTGAAAGGCCGGGTCTCTGCCGAGGTGCAGCCTCACACCCCGAGGAAAAAAGGCTTGGAAATCAGAGACCCAATACGAAACGGTGGAAATACACAGTTAAAATAAAATAACAAAGTAGTTAAATTAAAATTCTTTATTAATGATACCTTTAGCCTATTAGAGTTGACCCTGACCCGACGACGATCCTACTGTTGGCGGTGTCCTAGACGTTCCTGGAATTTTCCGCTGCTGCTGCAATATTCCGGCGGCTCCTGCTTGCGGCTAGGCTGTGGCTCCTCTACTGATGACCGCTCCTTCGTATTATCTGTATGCAAGCAGTGACAGATCTACCTCCGAAGCGGCGAAGATCACGATGCCGGAACCGGAACGATGAGCGAAACGCTAGGTTCTTTTTGCGAAGTTAAGCGATTGTAATGAAAATCACAAGCGCTTAGGCTGGGTAGAGGCTTACGTTTGAAGGTTCAAACTGCTCTGACGTGGGACTGTTCTTCATCTACTTATATAGAGATAAGATCGGGTAAGGTCGGATAAGTTTGGATAACCTTTAACCTTGAAAATAGATTTCTCGGAATTGACCTTGAAGTTTACATAACTGTATAATTAAAAGATTTTAATTTGTGTTTTTGCATATAAGTTTAAGAGACGTAGGTTTGTAATAAGTTTTGCACAATGTCTCAAAGTAAAAGGACCTCAGATCCTGATATGAAGGCTTTAAGGAAAGCTGAATGTATGGCTAGTAAACATTATAATGAAGCGATGAAAATACCTATTAGGAAAGATGATGACGTGGCGTGTACCACATTAAACGAAAATCAGTTGAAGGAAATTGAATGTGAAAAACAAATAATAAATAAAATAGATATGATCCACCAAAGGTATTACAAAATGTTAAGGGACAGTATATTTGCTTAAATCGATTTTTTATCTGTAGATATAAATGAATATTGCGGTTAATAAATTATACGTTTTATAAAAAATATTTTACTTGCTAGATGACTTTGAAGCATCAGTCTGAACAATGGATCGCCTTTGTTCTCGAAAGTTGATTTCTCAGAATTGATGTGGGGGTAGCCAGATAACAATCTATTTTTATGAGTCAGCCAAAACAATTAATCGCCTTTGTTCTTTTATCAGAGGTGTGACCTTGAAAATTATAAGCATAGACCTTGAATCGTCGGCTTGAACAATGGTTTGCCTTTGTTCTTGAAAGTTGATTTCTCAGAATTGAGGTGTATTTAGATAACAATCTATTTTTAGAAATTATAACGGAACAATGGATTGTCTTTGTTCTTTTCTCAGAGGTGTGACCTTGAAAATTGTAAGCATAGACTTTGAAGAATCGGCCTGAACAATGGATCCCCTTTGTTCTTGAAAATTGATTTCCTAGAATTGAGCCTGAAATGGTTGGGATAGCTGGATAACAATCTATTTTTAGGAATCATGACAGAACAATGAATCGCTTTTGTTCTTTTCTCATAGGCGTGACCTTGAAATGGGGGGGGGAACGGCTACCTGTGTTGCGCAACAGCTATCCGTTTTGGGAAACGGGCCCCTGTTTTAGGAAACGGCTACCTGTTTTTAGGAAACGGCTACCTGTTTTCGGGAACGGAACCATTTGAGGGCACTGGGGGGCGTGAACATAGTAAACTTTCAAGAATTGCTTGATGACCTTGAAACATGCTTAGACAACAACTCAGGGCTTGCGACAGAGGTCAATGAACTTCCTGGGGGGCGTGACCAATTAACACTCAGCCATAGAATTGGTGACCATGGCTTCGAAGACTAGGGAACGTGACTTTAAAAAACCTTGTAGTTCGGAGGTAGGCAACGTGATAACCTTGAGAATATATGGAGGTAATGTATACGATGACCTTGAAAAATCATTGACCTTGATGTAGACAATATGCAGCAGGCTCCAATGACCTTGAAAACCAGTCTAGTGACTTTTATAGTTACTTCAATGACCTTGAGGAATATACCTTGATGTAGGTAATGTATACGATGACCTTGAAAACCATTGAACTTGATGTGCACTGTACGGGAAGGTGTATTATTATTATCAAAAGTGAATTAGAAGTGAGGCAGTATTGGTGACCTTGACGAGCATCTTCCCCAACTGTGTGTGACCTTGAGAAATGGGGTTGATCCCTATACATAACCTTGAAATCCTAGGACGACCTTGAAGCGGGATGTACGCTAAGAACCTTGAGAGTGACCATTTCCACGTGACCTTGAAGCGGATAATCTGCACGGGAGATTCAATGACCTTGAAAACCAATCTAGTAACTTTTCTAGTGACTTTTTCAAATCTAGTTACTTCAATGGGCTTGAGGAATAATGCACGGAGCGTGTGACCTTGAAAGAAACGTGCGAGTGTGACCTTGAAGTAACGTTACCAACCTTGAAATCTAGTGATTTTTTCCAAATCTGGTGGCAAATCTAGTGACAAAAGTGATTTAGAAGTGCCATAGCTATTCTACTATTATCCTATTCCTCGAAAAGAGATATTGTTTAGATTACCCATCGTTACTATTTGCCGCAATTTTCATTCCATTAGCCATAACTGTGATATCAACCATTCCAGCCTTTCATCTCTGCTTTCCGCAATTCAACTATAATATGTATCAATTTTTGTATTTTTTTTCTACATTATATTTATTTTTATGTATTGTTATTTAGTATGAAATCACACTGTATTGTAAGATTTCAGTTACACTACAAATTTTGTGTTAAATTAAATATTACTATCCTATTAATGGATGTATTATCTGTTGGACATTAAACCTTATTATTATTATTACTATTATTATTATTATTATTATTATTATTATTATTATTATTATTATTATTAAAAAGACGACCCGATCGAAAAAACACAGGTTCCAGCAAGTTACAAAGTAAGAAGCAACATTACGTTTTTAAAACAAACGTCGACCCCTTTACAGCCATTTCACAACAGTGGGGCTGGATCTGTAATAACATTGTTACCACCTGCGCCAGATAATATTCTTAATACCATTTTTTGTGACTGTTCGAAAGGATGCGGTGCAAATTGTGGATGCAGAAAAATTGATTTATCTTGCTCCATTGTTTGCGGCAACTGTCATGTACAATCGTGTCTCAATGCCATTCTGAAGCTTCCGTTTCGATAATGTTTCTACCGAGAGTGATAATGATCTTTTTGTAGCAAATGTCAGCAACCATGGGAAAGATTACGAAGATACAGACCTCCTAGAACCTGACAATGGAATAGTAATACATGAAATTTATGAAGACGAGGACGAAACGTAATTTTTTTCCACTCAACATGGATTAGGCTTACTGGGGACATCATGTAAAAAACGCGTCTTCTATTTTACCTCATTGGTGGAACGGAAACGGATACAGGGCTCGACGTTCACATTCGTCACTCTGTACTTCGCAAACGGTTCGTCCTTCATGAAAAATGAATAGGACCATTTTGGTAGATAATTTCATAAACTTTATTTCTTGTAACTATCTCCGGGTCATAGAATGAGACTTTTGACTTTGAACAATTTTTTAAGTATTAATATGTTGTTTAAAACAACAAAATGAAGCAATTAAAAAAATTGCTGAAACCATTTTTGTTGCACTGGAAACTTAAAATGACTGGACTATAAATCGTATATTCGCTGATATAGGTTTACATGCAACAGTAACTACTCCAAAAAATAGTAAAATCGAATTAGAGTAAGCAATAATGATAATCATATAAATTGAAGAAGCAGTGGCTTAGTCGTGGCCAGGGTCGGACTGGGACCCTACAATCTACCGGGAGAGTAGAGATTCCACCGGCGTCAAGGAGGGGGCGACAGAAAATTAGACATAACAGCTGCCGTAGGTAGGCATAATAATTGAATAACATTTTTTCTGGTAGAATCATTTATTAAATTGAAAAGGCTACAAAATTTGAACACATTTTTTTATACTTAAAATCGTTGTTTGTTATCTATTTTCTAGAAATCATTAACAAATAAGATTTCTTCTTAGCAGCTCACTTCTCTCCACTACTTTGTCTGTGATGACATTCGCATCCAAACTTTTTAAAATATTTCTTTCACAAGCCATCAACATCGATGGTTCTAGATACCCTTGAGAGAGTTGATTCCTCAGTCTTGTTTTTAAATTTTTTAAAGTTGAAAAACTCCTTTCACAAGATACTTATACCGTTATACATTATAAGAGCAGAGTCAGCAGTTTTTGCAAGAGGAACATGACTCGATGGTGAAATCCAATTCATAGCTTTCTTCATCTATTTTTAATCTCATAAAAATCTGTCGTTAATTTTAAGTTGCCTCAATTTGAAATAAAACTTACTAATTCAGATCGAATATTTTCAGCCGTTGCGTTTTTGTCAAATTTCACCAGTACGCTGTTCAGCTCTTCCACGATTAAGTTTCTCAGGGTTATTTTTTACTTCATTGAAGTTTCTTGGGGCCAAAACAAGATAAATCTGCATAGAATTATTCATTTTCTGAAAAACATTTGTCAATAATCTCTATAGCAGTATCTAAAATTACATTATGAGTATTAAACTCATAATCTCTGCAGAAATCTGTGATATATACCAATCGCAATTGTCGCTCTAATTCCATATGTGGTGAATAAATAATTGTTAAATTTGTTATGAAAGGAACTTTTCACTAAATTTGTTGAATACTTATTGATTCAATACCCTCCTAATTTACATTATTTTTATCTAATATAATACTGTAAGGTACGCACGTAACGTACTGCCATTAGAACTATGATTTATATTAAAATCGTTTTATATAATGAACAATTTAAATTTGTTTCAATTAATAATTACAAATATTGCACTAGAACACGTTTATCAATATAAAAATACTATAATTTAGCATGATGATATTTCATCATATAAACAATTAAATTTTAAGTTTTTAATATCATTTATAATTATGTTAGATTTTTCTATAATTTTTCAAATTTAGCAGTAGTTCAAATCTCTTCAAAACTAAAAATATGAATTCAAGTTTTAATGCCTTAAATTTTTAAGTTGACACATATGTGCATCGAAATTATAATTATTAAAAATTCCAAAATTAAAAAAACATTCTGCCCAATAATAAACATACTTCTTAATGTAATTATGTATTTCTTTTGGATAACAGAACTATATATGTATTATTAAAGTTAACTTTAAGTGCCATTGCAATGTAAATATGTTAATTCTTTTTTACTACTTATGTTGAACGTTTAAATGTGTATATAGACACGCATGTTTATTTATAAGGTTTAAAGTAATTTTTTTTAATTAAATTTCAAGTACTTCAATTTAATTATAATTATGTTATTTTTGAAACAAATATTTATTATAATAAGTTACATTTTTCATGTCATACAAAATTATGCGTTTAAAATATTGATTCAACTATTTCTTACCTGATCAAACTGCATATTACATGAGAGAAACTTTTAAAGTTTCACTATAATGTTTAAAAAGACAATTGTTTCGACAACACTGCATTTTCCTCAGATTGAATATTTCAACTAAATTTATTTGATATCAAACAATTGTTCTTTGAATGTATCATAAAGAAATTTTTTTGCACTTTATGCTTTGTTCTTTAATCAATTATACAGGGTGAGTCAGTTTTTTGTAGACAAACTTTAACAGGAGATAGAACATGTGTTTCTAAAAAGAAAAGTTCCTATAAACATATGTCGTAGAAGGCTTCGTTTCCGAGATACAGGGTGTTGAATATAATTTTTTTTTTCTCAAATTTTCATTATAACTCATAAACGAATATGCTTAGATTTTTTTTCATGTTGAGATAATGTCTATTAATTAAGGGGCATAAAACAAGCGATAAGAATGTTCACAAACTTGCACAGTGGCGGAGTGGAGTGGGTGCTCAACCACTTTCACAAACAGAACTTCTACGCCAATGACTATTTTTAAAAAAAAACTGTTATTTTCATTATCTACATACAGTTTAACAAAAATAATGTACCTTCTTCTGTTTCGAAATTCCTGTGCGTTTCCGAGTTATTTTGATTTTTACCGTTTGATGTGCTACTAAGTTAAGTAATGTGCTTCATGTGAATAATTAAATATAAAGTTTTTAATAAAAAAGATATAATAAAACATTAGAGCCATTTTAGTACCTAACGATCGTTTCTTTAAAATTTCAAATACATTTTCATTTATAAATAGGTAGGTTATCGTTTTTTTTTAGTATCCATTGTTATTATCCTTGTATAAAAAGAAATGCATAATTATTATTGTTATGCGGTCAATACTTTCTGTATAATTATGTATGTATCAATTTCGCCATAAACATGTATGTAGTTTTTAAGTGAGATTCTAATAAGTTATAGACCGCTGCTCACTTGCTTTCATTAAAGAGCCGCCACTGTATGAAGCCATACTCAAATACAAGACTTTTGTAAATTGAAATCTGTTTAGTACACTAATTTTAACAATCCTTATTTATTATTGTAACAATACTTAATTAATAATTGTGACATTAATAAGAATTCTTAGCAATAACGATTTATAAATAAATAACAATAACACTAGTATAATAAAATTAGACACTTTGTTTAAAATGTAAACCGTTCTTTTCAATACACATTTCACAGCGACGTACAATAGAACGTCTTAAGTTAACTAAATGATGCACCCTTATTTCATTGCATCAAAATATGATACTCCTTGGAAAACAAGTAAGTATTAAATTTTATATTTTGAAACGACAGTTTGACTTTTTACAAACACTTGCTTCATCTTGAATAATTTCACTGTTATTAATTATTGTTTTTAAGTTCAAAAAGTTATTTCATTTGATTTGCCAGCTTTTAATTAGTGTAACATGCCGTTTACATTTACAAATAGCGAACAAGCCGACATTCATTTTATTTATGCGTTCGCAAATGGGAATACAAGGTACGCAGCTAGGGAGTATCGGAGAAGATTTCCAAATAGACAACCTCATCATTCCGTTTTTGTGAGTATCCATCGTCGATTTGTAAGCCAGGGTTTGGAAAATGTACATGGGGGCCGACAGAACAACCGTGGACGAGATAGAATTGGAGAGAGTATATTGCGTGAATTTAATAGGAACCCCACGACAAGTACTCGACGTACTGCTGTTGCTCTTGGTATTTCCCAAAGTAAAGTTTCCCGGGTTTTAAAACGGGATCACAGACTCCCATATCATTTTCAACCTGTTCATGGTTTATGCCCAGGTGACGCCGAACGAAGACTTAATTATTGTAGGTGGGTTCTTAATTCCATTCAAAGATTTCTTATCCAACATACTGTGGACTGATGAATCCTGTTATACTCGTCGTGGTATCGTAAACGTTCACAATATGCATATATGGGCACATGAAAACCCACATGCCATTCGACCAAGAAGTTTTCAACATGAATTTAGTACAAATGTCTGGATTGGAATTTACGGCAACCACATGTTTGGAGCTTATTTCTTGCCACAACGTGTAAATTCAGAAAATTTCCTACAATTCTTAGAAGAAGAACATGTTAATATGTGGGAAGATATTCCTTTGAATTTAAGAGGACATTGTTGGTTTCAGCTTGATAGATGTCCGGCCCATTATGGCAGAAATGTAAGAAAATGGCTAAACAATAACTACCCGGGGAGGTGGATAGGTCGTGGAAGTCCAGTGGCGTGGCCTCCTAGATCCCCCGATTTAACGCCACTTGACTTTTTTGTATGGGGATTCATGAAGGAAAAAGTGTATACCACTCCGGTTAATACACTTGAAGAACTTCACAATCGCATCAGAGATGCTTGTAATGAAATAAGGGTACATCATTTAATTAACTTAAAACGTTCTATTGTACGTCGCTGTGAAATGTGTATTGAAAAGAACGGTTTACATTTTGAACAAAGTGTCTAATTTTATTATACTAGTGTTATTGTTATTTATTTATAAATCGTTATTGCTAAGAATTCTTATTAATTTCACAATCATTAATTAAGTATTGTTACAATAATAAATAAATAAGGATTGTTAAAATTAGTGTACTAAACAGATTTCAATTTACAAAAGTCTTGTATTTGAGTATGGCTTGATACAGTGGCGGCTCTTTAATGGAAGCAAGTGAGCAGCGGTCTATAACTTATTAGAATCTCACTTAAAAACTACATACATGTTTATGGCGAAATTGATACATACACAATTATACAGAAAGTATTGACCGCGTAACAATAATAATTATGCATTTCTTTTTATACGAGGATAATAACAATGGATACTAAAAAAAAACCGATAACCTACCTATTTATAAATGAAAATGTATTTGAAATTTTAAAGAAACGATCGTTAGGTATTAAAATGGCTCTAATGTTTTATTATATCTTTCTTATTAAAAACTTTATATTCAATTATTCACATAAAGCACATTACTTAACTTAGTACCACATCAAACGCTAAAAATCAAAATAACTCGGAAACGCACAGGAATTTCGAAACAGAAGAAGGTACATTATTTTTGTTAAACTGTATGTAGATAATGAAAATAACACTTTTTTTAAAAAATAGTCATTGGCGTAGAAGTTCTGTTTATGAAAGGGGTTGAGCACCCCCCTCCACTCCGCCACTGTGCAAGTTTGTAAACATTCTTATCGCTTGTTTTATGCCCCTTAATTAATAGACATTATCCCCCCAACATGAAAAAAATCTAAGCATTCGTCTATGAGTTATAATGAAAATTTGAGAAAAAAAATTATATTCAACACCCTGCATCTCGGAAACGAAGCCTTCTACGACATATGTTTATAGGAACTTTTCTTTTTAGAAACACATGTTCTATCTCCTGTTAAAGTTTGTCTACAAAAAACTTACCCTATATATTTTATACAGGGTGAATCTTATCTAATCCGCGAAAATTAAAGGCGTGCTAGAACTCATCATTCTAAGCAAAAAAGTTCATATGTACATGGGTCCGAAAATGCTTCGTTTCCGAGATACAGGGTGTCAAAGTTGAGAAAAAAAATCGCGTCTTCTTCAATATCTTTCGACTGTTTCGAAATAGTTTCATGAAATTTCGTATACGGGGTTTTTTTGGGATGACAAATTAAAATTTGTGGTTCATTTGGTTGTCGTGTAGAGGGCGCCAGCGGCAACGATTTCGACCCCTTTAAATCGTAGCAATTTTTTTTGCTACACTGTATGCCATTTTGGACTAGAAAAATCGATTCTCCTATCTTTTCTTCTAAAAAAGGGTGTATCTTAGTGATGTCGCTAGGAGCAACCCTTTCCGCGAAAAACGCTTTTAAAACTCATGATGCATACACATTTTCGGAGGGTATTTTTTTGACAGGTTTATTAATAGGAATTTTTAATTGTTAAGTAACTTACTTGTTTACTTATGTACTTATCTGTCTCTTTGCGTTCATTGATAATAAAATTTTAATAAAAAATCCATAATTAAATACGATAGAATGCCTAGACATACAACATGTATACTTTTAATATTAATTTTTTTTCTTTTTCTTTTTTTAATGTTGGATTTTTCTCGGAAAGGGTTGTTCCTAGCGACTTCACTAAGATATACCTTTTTGTAGCAGAAAAGACAGGAGAATCTATTTTTTTAGTCCAAAATGGCATACAGTGTAGCACAAAAAAGTTGCAAAGATTTAAAGTGGTCTAAATGCTTGCCGCTGGCGCCCTCTAGAAACCACAACTAAATGGACCACAAATTTGAATTTATCATCCCAAAAAAACCCCGTATACGAAATTTCATGAAACTATTTCGAAACAGTCGAAAGATATTGAAGAAAACGCGATTTTTTTTTTCAACTTTGACACCCTGTATCTCGGAAACGAAGCATTTCCGGACCCATGTACATATGAACTTTTTTGCTTAGAATGATGAGTTCTAGTACTTCTTTAATTTTGGCGGATTAGATAAGATTCACCCTGTATATTGTAAATTAAACATAATCCTAATTCCCACAACGAATTTTAATTTGTTTTTGATTCATAAATACTTTACAATATGTTATTAGTGCCTATACTGCTTTTTGTCATAACCATGTCCTTTTCTGAATAATATATTTTAATACTAATTTTGTTACTTCTTATTTTCATAAATATTTCTTTGATTTGAATGTATTCTCAATTTGTTCAAAAATATTAAATATTTATGTTGACTATTTTCAAAAGTTTAAGTTGACAATTTTTATATACAGGGTGTCCCAAGATATTTGGACACATTTTGATCATGAATGCTGCCTAACCGGAAAACGATAGAAACGTGTAGTTTTCACTGGTGTACTTGATTTAGCCCAAAGTTTTATTTTAGCTATAAAACAATTTTTTCACACGAATACAAGGTGTTTTAAAAAAATTGCCATTTTTTAAAGCGAAAATAATGAAGTTTTTTAAATATAACACCCTATATATTTTGCTGTCATCTTGAAGATGTAATCTTCTACTTTCTAAAAATGTATAATATGATACTATTTACTCCAAAAACTACCAGTGAAAACTACAGGTTTCTATCGTTTTCCGTTTAGGCAGCATTCATGATCAAAATGCGTCCAAATATCCTGGGACACCCAGTATATAATAATTTCATATTTACAAATTGTTTAAATTAATACTTCTATACATATTGCTTTGATAATATTGTCTGTCAAAAAGAAAATTAATTTTACAATAGCCGACTATTTCAAAAATTTTATTTATTCATCCTTAAAGGTCTGAATGACATTTTGGGCGTCAATCACTTAATTTAATAATGTTATATATCAAACTGTACTTTCATAAAATATTATTTTGGTAACATTACATGCCATTTCATTTTACAACGGTTGAATACTTTCAAAATATAATTTCACATCGTTTACACTTTCATAACATTTTCACTTTCATAAATATTATTTTGGTAGAATTATATGTCAAAAAGACACTAAATGTAAATATAATTTGGTAACACTTAAAGTTCTTAATGACAACTGATAAAGTCCAACATTGAGGTTAATGACGTTATCTACTAAAATGTTTTAGTTGGTACATCCATAAATATTATTTTGGTAACACTGCATATCAAAGATTTAAATACTTTCAAAAATTTAATTTGGCAACATTTAAAATTCTGAATGACATATAAAATCAAACATTTAGGTTAATAATATTACCTATTTCAACGTAAACTTGGTACTTACATTAATTTTATTTTGGTAACATTGCACGTAAAAAGTTGAATGCTTTCTAAAATATAGTTTTCCAACATTTAAATTTTTGATTGACAATTGGTAAAGTTAGATACTGAGGTTAATAATTTTACTTATTAAGATGTTTAAGTTGGTACTTACATTAATATTATTTTGGTAATATTTCACGTCAAAAAGTTAAACGCTTTCAAAAATATAGTTTGGCAACATTTAAATTTTTGATTGACAATTGTTAACGTCAGATATTGAGGTTAATAATTTTACTTATTAAGATGTTTAAGCTGGTACTTACATTAATATTATTTTGGTAACATTGCATGTCAAACAGTTGAACGCTTTCAAAAATATAGTTTGGCAACATCTAAAATGTTTGATTAACAATTGGTAATTTCAGATACTGAGGTTAATAATTTTACTTATTAAGCTGTTTAAGTTGGCACTTACATTAATATCATTTTGGGAACATTACAAGACAAAAAGTTGAAACCTTTCAAAAGTACAGTTTGGAAACATTTGAGAAATTGAGATTAAAAATGTTACTTATTAAAATGTTTAAGATGTTACTATATTAAATGCTAGTTTGGTAGCATTAAACGTCAAAATGACAATTCCCTTTAACAATCACTTAAAAATTACAAAATTAAACACTTCCCGCAAGTGAATTTCTTTTTTTTTAATTCAACATTGCATATTAACTACATTCAAATCAAGTATTCTATGAAAATAAAAACAACAATATATTCATTTTAATTATATTTTATACATCTATACCATTTTAAACAGAATATATACCTTTTCGATAAAATAAAATAACCACGATCAAATTACGTTCAGATGTATTCTAAAACGTGTTGTGACTCTAGCATCATTTACATGTCCACGGAAAGACGAATTATTCTTCTAACCTAACTAAAAAAAAGCATAATTTTAACATTTTTTCTGCTTCTGCTGGCTAAGCACGATAAAAAAGAAAAAGTGTACATTATTGATGAATTGATACGACAGCATGGTCATGAAGTTCTGCATCTTCCACCGTATCACTGCGATTTCAATGCTATCGAACTTATACGGGCTCAATGTAAAAGACACTCTAACGCACATATTGGCTGTGACGTTTATGGGGACCACAAAGTATTGGCAATGTGATATGAAGCTTTTAACAATGTGTACTGCTGAAAGATGGAGAGAATGTATTCGACATACCGAAAATTTTACTAAAACTTGGTACCAAAGAGAGAAACGACTGATGGTAGAAGTTCCATCTTTGGTAATCCATTTAAGTGATAATGAATCAAGTTCTGAGGATGATTCTGATTGAGTTTAATTCTCTTTTTTTTTGTTTTACTTTGCCAACAAACTAAGTAATAGTGAAATTTGTCAATATGTCAGAACAATTTTCATGAACATTTATTTATCACAGTGCATACTTTTTACATTGAAAGTACAATTTTGATATTATAAGTTTTGTGAGCTGTGATTTTACTTTCGGAGCATAAGGACACGCGACTTGTGTGCTGGAAGTGATACGGGCAATAATCATTATCTCTGACCCTGAGGTCACTGATATTTCACGAACCTTTGTTTATAAGTGTGTGTTTTATTTATAAATGCCAAATGTCGTTCAGTCAACCCAACCATTTCTATTAACCACCTCAAGTAAGTCAACAACAACCTGCGCAGCAACCCATGTTAAATATATCACAACAAATGTATGCAACTTCTAAGCAACGAACACAATTTCCCGCATTTTCCTACTCGCAAGCTGTACCTGTTTTTCAACCTGAAAACCAGGTGCCTAACTACACAGAACACAGGTACTTAACCAACCCTCCTGCTAACGAATGACAAACAGCAGTAAATAATACGCTACGGAAGCCGTGATAGGAATGTAATGCAAGATAAAAGATTCCAAAGCTGGTTAGGAGCCTCTACTAGCAATAGATATGACCAGCTCTCGACTGAGATGGACGACGCACAAACAGACAATAAATAGGACAAATCTATCCCTAAGGTGCCATAGACCCTGCCTATTTTTATATCTGAAGTCGAAAATATAAACCCGTTAACGACACTGTTAAACAAAATTGCAAAAGATAAATATACAATCAAAGCTGTAACAAATGAAGAAGTCAAAATACAAAGCGCAGCTAGAGAAATTTACTCTGTTATAATCAAGGAACTGGCTAAAAAACACGATTTCACACATATAAGCCTAAACAGGAAAAAATGTTTAAAGTAGTAATAAAGAACTTACATTATTCTACAGACACTACTGAAATTAAAAGAAGTTTAGAACAACTGGGACATATCGTAGCAAATGCGTGGGACATCAAAAACAATAAAACCAAAATCCTACCCCAAAGTCCATTATTGAACCTCCCCATGCTAAGAGGACAACACCACAATGCACAAACCGCCAACACCTTGGCCATACAAAAAAACTATTGCCAACATATTCCACGATGTGTTAAATGCACACTATTCCACAAAACTATTGAGTGCCCGCACAAAACAAAAGATGACAAGGTAATTTGCGTTAATTTCAAGGTAAATCCCCCTGCAAATTACAGAGGTTGCATCATACACAAGCAGCTACAGGAAAAACTCTACCGAGGCTGAAAAATAATATACAAACGTGCAGATATAAATCCTACGCCCAAGCTGCCGGGAATTTCGTATGTCTCAAAAGCTGCCCATAACACAAACGAGATGACAAATCAATAAGTTCAAATGCTACAAACACAACAACAAACCCATGATGAAAACTCTTGTTACTCAAATGGGGGCAATCATGAATTTTCTCACGACCCTGATTACAAAACTTTCATAATAGCTCACGAACTTAAAATTGGCGCATGGAATGCCAATAGCCTAAGGCAACATGCCCAAGAAGTTGAAATGTTCCTTGAAAACAATAATATTGAGATACTGCTTTCTCTGAATCTCACTTCACTAATACAAGCTACTTAAAAATTCCTAAATATATTATGTACCACACTAATCACTCGGATGGCACAGCGCACAGAGTGACACTATGAAATGGAAAAATATCAACAGAATCTTATCCTAGCCATCACTGTATTAATAGAAGATAAGACAGATCCTTTTGTAGTTTCAGTTATCTATAGCCCACCTAAACATATAATCAGTAAAGAAGACCACACACACTTTTTCAAAACATTAGGCAACAAATTCCTGCTAGCTGGTGACTTCAATGCTAAATATGAGCACTGGGGCTCACGTATTACTAGACCTGACCGGGGAAGACTACTAGATTCCATAAAAGAAAATAACCTAAATTCTATATCTATTGGTGATCCAACTTATTGGCCAACCAATCACAGTAAGCTTCCTGATTTAATTGATTTGGTATTCTTAAAGTTTTTAACACTCGACAATGTGAAATAAAATCTTGCCTCGAGCTAGCTGCTGATCATTCAGCTTATACTCACTTTATACTCAAACATAATAAACATAACCACGCGACCTATCTTATACAATAAAAATACTGATTGGGAGTACTTCCGACTCAGGTTTGACTACCTGGTAAATTCTCAAATACCGCTCAAAAATGATTATGACATTGAACGTGCAGCGACTAAATATACAGAACTAATACAGCAGGCTGTCCTATCTTAATAAAACAAAAAAGACAACTGCGAGCTCGCTGGCAACTCACCAGATATGACGCAGAAAAGAAAGCACTAAACAAAGCAACCAAACAACTCAAAGATCTTCTACTACAACACAAAAACGATAGTATCCAGGAACACTTAAAAAATCTATCAGCTACAGAACTCATTGTGGAAAGTGGTACGTAATAAAAAAAGACCAACACAAGACACACCTCCAATCAAAGTTGAAGATGGTTCTCGGGGTTCGTAGCGACACTGACAAAGCTAATTATTTTGCGAAACATCTAGTCAATGTCTTCATGCCTCATCCAACTCTAAGTCCTGAAAAAGATAGAGATATTCTTAACCTTAACGAATCTGCTTTTCTAATGCAAGTATCGCTGAAACTGTTTATAATTAATGAAAAACAAGTAATAAATAAATTATAAGTTTTTGTTATGAACGAATAAGTTCAAAGGTAAATAATAATTTTTAAAGTAATAAATAAAACCAATCCCAAAAAAGCTCCAGGATATGACATCATAACTGGTGTACTATTAAGCAACTGTCTAAAAAAGCAATTCACTGTATTATACAAATCTACAATGCCATCTTAAGAATAAGACACGTACCTAGTATATGGAAAACAGCTCAGATAGTAATTGTTTCTAAACTAGGCAAACCCGCTGGAGAATTCGCGTCCTACAGACCTATCAGTCTTCTCCCTACATTATCCATAATCCTAGAACAACTGTTATTGTTAAGAATAAAACCGATGCTGGACGAGTAAGAATTGATACCAAGCCACCAATTTGGTTTCCGTAACAAACACGGGACCATTGAACAAGTTCTTCGGGTAATCAGTAGTTCTAGGCCCCTTGCTCTGTATGCTGTACACTGCCGATTTTCTAACATCGTGGTGAACCATGACTGCTACCTTTGCGGGTGACAGCAGTATTAGCATCACATATTTGAAGCGAAGAAGCGTTCATATATCTACAAGCATACCTAAACAAAATTCAGCAACGACTCAAACTATAGAGAATAGTATAATAATAATAAATAAATAAAGCTAAATCCCAGTATGTAACTGTTACGATGAAAAGGAAGAACTGTCCAACAGTACCTCTTAATGGTGAACAGATTAAGTACGCTGACTCCACCAAGTACCTTGGCTTTCATTTACACCGCAGGCTGGCATGGAAAACATATCTTCAGTAAGCGTAAACAACCAGGTCTTAAATTGAGTAAATTATACTGGCTAATAGGAAGAACTTCGAAGCTGTCATTGACCAATAAACTCCTGGTTTATAAAGTTGCCCTAAAACCCATATAGACATATGGAATATTATTAAGCGAAACTACGTGCAAGCCCAACGTTGATATCCTGGAACGTTTTTAAACCAAAGTGCTTCGTAATGTTGCAAATGCGCCATGGCATGTTCCGAATAGAGTATTACTAAGTGATCTGTGCATTCAAGCTGTGAAAAGTGAAACCCAAAACTTTGCAAAAAATTATAAAGACAGACTAAGTGTTCATCCAAATGTACAAGTTCATTCTCTAATGCTAGAAGATGAAGGTCCTAGAAAGCTGAAAAAATTCGAACCCTCTGACCTACCAACACGTTTTGACTAAATTTGGACGCTAGTATAGTCAGTATTAACACAAATCCTTACTGTTCTTGTATTAGATAAGAATGCATCTTATTATGGAGAGAGTTCAATGGAACCTGTCTCCACAAGACTGCTGCAAGGCAGCTTACACTGCCACAGTATCTGTAAACATTACACATTACTTATTGCCCTCTGGAGCAACAAATACACTATATATTTTTGTAACTTTGTTCATGAGTATTTACATAAATAGTATATTACATACCAAGGCGGAAAGTGTTACATTCCTGTCGAGAGAATAGTTCTCGACACTGGGGAATGGTACTTTTGCCGAGGTTGGTATACGATTTTATTCACAATTAAAGAACAAGCAACATTATACAGTTCAAATAAAAAAATTTTGGAACACATCCATCCCGGCTTCTCGTTTAATATTGAAGGTCGTGACAACGCGACTTTTAATTTTTACTTTAATCAGAAGCCATAAATGTTATGCTTACTATTTTTCTATTGATCTTGTTACTTGTTATCAATAATTCACTTATTAAATATGCTTATTAAAGAAAACGTGTTGTCTCTCTCCACCTATTGCTTGCGTTCACTTACCATTTACGCACGTTATTAAAATTGGCAAATTGTCAATTTGACATTGATAGTTTAAATCGATAGTAGCTTCCCCACAGGTTGGAAAGTGGTCCATTACTGATCGCTTCATCTCATTACTCTCTCCTTTTTTTGTTATTACTGACCGCTTAAGGCAAACCCGAAGAATCATTCACTTTGCAACCTTTAAATGGTTAGAAACGCAGTATGTTACAAACTAATTGTGAATAAAATTTAATACAATGCATATTTTCTTTATAATAATTGACAAAACTGGATTAAGGTCTTTCCTCCGCTTTGTCGTGCAAGCGGTATTTTTACAGATACCTAAAGCTTCAACGACTCTCTAAAAGTAATTTTTATAGACAATATTAATGCCGCAGTTACTTTACTAACCTCATAAGCAGCAGTAACTGGAATTAGTGGTCCTTGGTATGCTTTTTCTCGATTGAAGTAATCTCTTAATTTAATCACAAGTTCTTTTGATTGCGAGTTTAAACGTTTCCCCGGCATCTCGACAACTAGAGAAAAATATTAATAATTAAGGGCATAGTATCCACATAAATACTCCAATAGAAATTAGCTTTCTTATAGACATCTCGTTAGTTAAAACAAATCTGGCTAGTTGAAATTCACTATTTTAGCAAGCTTTATCAGGTAATTCAAAAAAAGTAATGATATTGTTCTAAGTAACTACAAACAGTTTAATCCAGCTTTTTTCTTTATTAAAATTATAACGATAAATATTTTAATACAGATTTACAAACTAAGGCGACACAAATGCCTTAACAAAGCATAATTGAATTTCATGCTGTATTATGTTTTAAAAATCAATTTTTATATTCAATTCATGATGTCTATTATCAAAAGTTGACCTAGTTACTCTAGTTTTCCTTGTTTCTTCAACTTTAAAATTAGTTAGGTTATGTACAGATTTGTTTACTTTTGTGAATTAATCTAAACGGTGATTTGACTAGCAATTCTTAATCTTACTTCAGACGTTGAATACGAATTATGCAATCCCAAAGATCCCTGGAATTATGTATGTCAATGAATCTCTATCCGACATGAAGGTTCAAACGTCATCCTGACATAGATTACCGTTTTGTTTTTACAATGTTGCCTGTTTTCGTCGTGAACGTAGAAAAAAGAGGTTGCATAGTTATGTTATCCTAAAAAAATTGAAATTAAAGTTATTTCATTTCTTTTAATTTAAGTTAGCATCTAGATGTCTATTAACCTCTGTCTGACATGAAGTTTTAAACGTCTGTTTGGCAAAGATTATTGTTTTTGTGTTTACAATGTTGCCTATTTTTGTAATGAGCTTCTTACAAAATACGTTGCATAATTATCCTATTTTAATGTTATTAAAATTATTTCATTTCTTTTAATTTTAGATTACAAGAAATCATGCTTATATTATTTTACGTTTATACTACTATTTTTAATTTGTACGTAGGTATATTTAGCTTAATTTACACTACATTTTAAAAATACTTTTCTATAACTTTGTTAAATAATTCAAATGAATTGCCTCGTAATTCCTAAATGTTGCAACACAAATCGTATCTATGGAGACATCATGTTTAGTTTTATTAATATCAATATTATAAATAAAAAAGAATAGTTACATATTTGTATTACAGTTTGGAATATTAGTAGTAGTATTGGTAAAATAAACTATATTATCTTACTTAGTATTTGTTAGTTTTCGTCAAATTAAAAGTATCGTTTAAGCATTTTTTAATTCAAGTGATTAATTCTTGCAATTTATTTTCCGCCCTAGTGTGCAAAATATTTTGTGCATGTTGCCATGGAGAACATTGCAATTAAAAAAATGACATTTCGCACAATGACATTAGTATAAAAATATAAACACTTTTTGACAATTATAGAAAAAATTATTTTGAAAGGTAAAGCGCTCCATATTTTTAATTACAACACCGTATACAATTTGGCGGTTTTAGTATGTACTTAAACAATCCTTCAAAAATGTAAAAGGTATTACCACTCTACGCATTATAGTTATATAAATATTTCCGTAGTGTAAAGTCGCCTATTGTGAAATAGTGGTGCAAATGTGAAATGTCAAGATATTAGCTAAACTGTAATCGCCATCTTCACTTCAATAGTATCATTATACAGGATGGCACAGGGAAAAGTTTCCACCGATTATTTTGAAAATACGCTTTTCAAAAAACAGAAAAACAGGTTGATTTTTACTGCAAGGGGAGCGTTGCTTGTGTAAGTAAGACTGGTGGTACACTCAACCATCTAACCGGGGTAACGACCCGCTGAGATGAATCTTTAATTGGTCACATTTTTTGTTAATCGGAAATCAGCATTACTTTATTAGTATTGAGTTTTATGTGAAACAAGTTTATGTTTATTTCTTGACTAAAAAAGTATAAGATTTATTAAATTAGTAAACAATCTTGGTGTATGAATATGTATCTTGTAACAGAAATTCAGATATTTAAAAATTAAGATACGCCACTGGTAGGAGTTGAAAATAAATTGCATATACATTAAAACATTTTGTATGAATATAACATAATTCAAGTTCAAAGCAAGTTTGGAATTTAACATTCAGAACTGTTAAATGAATTTTAAAGCGAAGTATAAATTAATGTTTATGTTAAGAATAGATTAACATTCAATTCAGAGTTTATAAAAGATAACGAACCGTCACTGATCAAACTGTGACTTATCTTAGCTTGAAAAACAAAATATAGAGGCGCCACTTATCGATAAATTTGTACTAAATTCAACAAACATTGTTAAGAAATAAAACAAATTAGACAGCGTTTGAAATATCATGTTTTGCTCAATGAGAATTGCATACTAATTTTACACATAACTTTTGCGCCAATTTGAATTTAGAAAATAACTTTGATGACGTCACTTTTTAGGGTGGATCCTGGAGAATTTTATATAAAATCAATTGAAAATTGATATTGTAATTGATTTTGATCAGAAAAATGTAATTCAGTTGTATCAGGATGTTAAAAACATTGATAAATTATAAGAATGGAATTTCACAGTTGCTCCACTGCATTATTTGAAATTTTCTTGCATTTTACGTAGTAAAGTAGACAATATGTAGCAAAAATTAATCAAGACCTTATAAAAAGTTGGTTTTACAGATTTCATTTACCAATTTCCCTCCTGCTAAAGGGGTGAAAGGGTATAAATAGGACTAGGAAATTAGGGATTAAGCAGCATGTATTGAGTCTGTATTTAACATTAACGCGAGAGGGTTACAAATCTGATCGCGTGCCATATTTGAGGTGTCATTAACGGGAAAATGTTGAAATTTTAAACATGTAAAAAGTTTAAACATTAAAATTGAAAGTTTTTGTCAGCAGCAATTTAAACACAAGGTTGCTGAAATCTATTTGTGATTATACTCAGGATTTAAAGGGCCAAAGTGTTAAATTGTGAGATTTGGTCAAAAATATAAATGTGTACAGTGCATAAGTTGAAAAAGTCTATATTGAAGTGTTCTATGCTCGCTTTCCTTTAAGGGCACTAATGAATAATATATATATATATATATATATATATATATATATATATATATATATATATATATATATATATATATATATATATATATATATATATATATATATATATATTGAAATGGCTGAATATGTTAAAAATAAATATAATTTAATAATTCTTTTTTAACAATAAAATTATACTGTACCGAACTAGCTCAATTTATCTCAATTGGGGATAGAGTTCATTAGCTTTTACGCTTATTGTTGGCAAATAAAATAAAAATAATTTAATCCTTGAAGTTATTTTAATTTCGTTAAAATGTAATTGTGAAAGCATGGAAAATTTTATTTCTAACATGGAAATGTTCTTTCTCAAATAAATTGTAAATTATAAACATTGGTTGGTATATAAAACAGACCTTAGTTAAACCTGCACAATAACGTATGCGTAGCGTCCTAACTGAGTTAATTAAAATGCAGCCTGTCAAAAATGTCGGTAAACGATCTAAAATATGTGAGTTCAATTCTGTTTTGTTCAAAAATAAAATGATAATGTTGATAATAACACCGGTTCATTTACCTTACAGATATTTATACCATGTTGTCGCACAAACATTTACACATATAATCAATAAAAACATAAATACAGGAAATCAAGCGAATAATCAATGCCATAAATGGGTTTTGAAAATCAAATTTCACTCACATGTGTTACTGTATTTTCCCAAAGATGTTTTCATTTGGCTGGTTCCATATTAGAATATTGTACGTAGACTTCTTCCCATGTGTAGCCGATGATACTGCTTTGCTGTTCACAATGGTGCTGTATAAATTTCCATAATTCATCCACATCCAATTTGTTGATGAACGACCTTTCTTTGTGGTAAATGTGATGTAACGTGATATTGCTTATATATTTTCCATTAAGCACTTTATTTTAAATCGTATACCTAGATGTTGGTTTAAATGCTTATAAAATTTTTCGATATTAAATTTATATTTTATTTTCATATAAATTTTAATTAATTTCACTTTTATTTTAGATGCCGTTATGAAATTTAGTTTATTAACACTATGCGTCGCTTTCAAAGAAAATAAACATCAACTCCAAATAACTGAATAATTTTATTAACATGAAGGAAGAAAAACACATCAACCGATATTTGAACACGAATTCAAATCGAAACAATTTTATTATAATCGACAACTTTATCGATAACCTAAATGTTAAATTTAGTTATAGGTTAAAAGAATTGTTTCTGAGGTCTCGACTCTTTATTGATCTCGTTTCAAAACTTACATGTTAACACCAACACTATCAACACTTTGACTTGTTAGTCAGCAAGAGAGCGAGAAATCAGGAGCAATTCCTTTTATACATTTCTCTTAGCTACCAAAATTTCAACTTTGTCTGTACCATACACACAAAAGATCCAAGCATCTGATTGGTCTAAACAAAATTGTTAACTTAACTAAAATACAAATTATGCCATAACTTTCTTAAAATAAGTCGGATTTACTTTTTGAAAACAGATTCGGAATCAGGGCAAAATTCCGCATAAAAAGGTACCTCACAAGCCTTGTTTTGCTTCGAAGCTTTTCAATTTGACAATTTATAATCTAATTTTACATATATCTAAGAAATTCTATAATTTAAACCTAAACTAATTACATATTCGTAATCTACACGAAAAACTGTATCAGAATACATTTATTTCAAACCATATAACTTAATTTTAGCAGAAATTCCTTGTTCATATTATAACTTTAGGTAGTTAACCCCACTTTTCTAATTTTATGTTCATATAACTTGTACATTGTAAATTTCTTTATGAAAACGAAGCAAACCTTCTATTAATTGCTTTCATAATTTATTTTAAACTTAAATTATCCTAACAAAACTATAAATTTGCAAAATTCTTAAAATTAATATTTAACCTAATTTATTACAATTATACTCATAACTTGCGTTTAAAACGTCCAAATCACTTTAAATGTTACTTTATGAAGTTTTTATAACTGTCCTTAACATTAACACTGTTTACTTTCACTCTATAGCCTAACACTTTGTCAATTCAGAAATCCATATTGTTTAACACATTTATGTAAATTTTATACATAAAATGTATTTTTATATAAAATATCTCGTAGTAGACATTTGTTCATGTTCTAGTTAATGTTTATAACGCACTACCACTTCTCCTGCACTTTTTGTACACTTTGTCTGTGAATTATAGCTATACAGTGTTCGTATCATAACCCTTCCTTAAAGTTTACATAGTTCTTGCATTGTAACTAAATCTATATATGTTCTACATATTATTATTAATCTACTTCATGTGAATAATATCTGTAAGGTTTCTAAATTGCTTAAATAATTTGAATAAACTGTAAAATTTACTGAAATATGTTCTACGAAACAAATCGTACTCACAAATATCAATCGTTCTGACTTTCCTCACATGCTACTGGTATAGCTCATTGCTTTTTATGAATAAACAAACTTGTGCAAATTCCACCATGCCTGTTTCGTTAAATTAAAACCATATCCTCTCATTCATCTACTAATTTACTTATAAAAACGCAGTGTATACATTCTCCAATCTATTTAAATTGTCCCACTATACAGAATATAAGCTTGTTAACTCTTGCCCCTGTATTAATCTTATTCCTAACCATCTCAATATATATATATATATATATATATATATATATATATATATATATATATATATATATATATATAATAGTATAAGGAGACGGCAATTTATTGTCGTTAATGTTCATTTTAGGAAAAATTGTTCAATACAAAAGTTGTTTATGTAATTGTTATCTACACTTGAGAATATTTGAATTTTTGTTATCTGCAATTGTTTCTGAGTTACGTAGTTCCGCGTAATTTTGTTAAATGGGAACATGTTACTTTTATCTCGCTATTCGATAGAGCATTTTTTTCTCTTTAAAACAGCACTAAAGAAAATTTTTTTAAAATTTATTTTAATAACACTTACTTTAAATTACTTTGTTATTATTTTTTTTAGTGATAAGATTGTGATTCATAACTTTTTTTGTCTCAGATATACCTACTTGATGTAAATGCTTGAATCGGCGTATTCTTAAAAAAAATTTAAAAAAATGTCTTTAGTGCTGTTTTAAAGAGAAAAAAATGCTCTATCGAATAGTGAGATAAAAGTAATATGTTCCCATTTAAAATTAATAACGGATGTAACTCAGAAACAATTGCAGATAACAAAAATTCAAGTATTCCCAAGTGTAGAATAAAAATTACATAAACAACTTTTGTATTGAACAATTTTTCCTAAAATGAATATTAACGACAATACATCGCCGTCTCCATATTTTTTAATAACCCTGTATATATATATATATATATATATATATATATATATATATACATAAATGAATTGAGATTAGCTGGTCTCACTAAAACTCGAGAACGGCTGGACAGATTTGGCTAATTTTGGTTTTGAAATATTTGTAGAAGTCTAAGGAAGGTTTAAAAGGTAAGGAAATATAAAGAAATTGCAAAGAAAATATTAAACAGGGCGCGTTCTAAATAAATAAAAAAATGTTTTCTCTTTATAATTTTAGTCACAAAATTAATTTCCCTTTTTGACAGTTACGAACTTTGACAAATTATTTGTTGCTAAGGCGGTACGAACTTCGGCGGATCACCTAGTAATTTATATTTATACTTAAAATATAAAAATAAATGGTGAATCGATCTGGTCCACAATTATTTGGTTATAATTGAAAAGCCAAAGGATTTCTAAAACCGTATTTAAGCTTGGAACTTAACAAACAAGTAGGTGAATGTAAACGTTTCAAGTAATTGCATCTTAAAGAAATAATATTCCTAAATAGTGCAGTTTAAATATACCATAACCTAAATTGTGTATGTAAGAGAACCAACTGATAGAAACAGTATTATTAAACAGTAGTCTGTTAAAGTATTGTAAGGAAAATGATTTGGTTTGTCAAAAAACCAGTTATAGTTCAAGGTGATCGAAACATTGTTATCTTATGTTTTTATATTATGTTGAAATAAGACAATGATTGCGTGCTGAAAGTATATTTAATTTTTCTTTTGTAATAATTCATGAACTTGAGCATTGAATCTATGTTATATGTACTTAGATTAAATTTAGTTGAATTTAGAGATGATATGATCATATAAAGGATAACAATGTTTATATATGTGACGTTATACAATACACGTGTTACCCTTATATTTACTGTTTAACTTAAATTGGGGTACTCGGTTTGTACCTTGGAGATCATTGTCCCAGTTTTCTGAAAATTTGAGTAGACAGTACCACGATGTTAGATTGGAGAGAAGTATTTAGACTGATTTAATTGTGGTAGAGAATAAAGCCTTGAATTGTACTTAAATTGATTGTGGAGTAGAAATTTTCAAAATTTTACAGAATATTTAAAAAAGGTCAATATAAATTTTCCAATTCCTCAATTGTTTTAGTTTTAAAGATATCAAAGACATAATTTATTTGTCATTGTTCTTCAGTAAAGGGAGCGTACAACACACCAGTGTATGTTATTAGTTTAATGTGAATATACATTAATATTTATGACCAAAGGTCAGAGTTTAATTTAGTTAAACTAACTGAAACAATTTTTTTCCAAATTTTTATATTATCAGGTAGATTGAGCAACCTTCTAATGTTATTACATTAAAGGATTTAGAAGTAAAGTCCACACTAACTTCAATTATATTTAGTTTTATTGATGATATTGGAGATAAGTTTTGTTATAACTACGTGATGCTTGTACAGTAAAGAGCTGGCATGGGAAAATAATAATTATAGTACATTTATGAGATTGTATCACAAATTTGACACCATAGTGGAGACACGCTTTTCCACTTAAAGTTTCATTACAAATTCTGCTCTCCATTTTAGGGCTTACATTACACCTCTCAAAATTCTTAAATGCCAAGATAGGTCGAGTAGCATGTCAAAGTAGTTTCATTCACTTCACAAGGTATATCTGTTTTTTTTGTTTTGAGCGATTTTTAGGTACGAAAAAATAGTCTTCATACATTAAATACCTAATTCATACCCGCATTTTTATTTACTGTAGTTTAAGAATATTTTTGAAAACTAAAATGCTTTATTTTAGTCAATAATTCTAAGAAATTAACTGAAGCACTGTCTACGTTAGTCATAATAGCACGTTTTAGAAAGTTTACCCATACCTATCGCATCGTAAGAGTCTACTAGTATTTGGAATCGTCGCTACTGGGATGATACAGATCTGAGAATTTCTCATACAATTCATATGCAGTATCCTGAAAAGTTAAACGTTTGTGTTGATATTGATGGAGCCAAATCGTGGGTAACGTTTTTTCTCCTTCAAATGTTAAATGGTGAAATGTACCTGGATTTGTTGGTAAACGCAATTCACTCTGCTTTGACTGAAATTTTAGGAAATGATCAAGGTTATTCAGAAAATTTTCTCCATTTTCAACAAGATGGTGCGCCTTCTCACTACGCTGCACCAGTGTGACGTTATTTAAACAATAACTTTCCAAATCAGTGGAGATCACTAGACTTGTCCCATTAGATTTATTTCTATGGGGACACCTTAAAAGTGTCATTTATAGGACGGAGGTTGAAAATCTGCCTGTTCTACGCCAATGGATAGTCGAACTATTAACTGCAGAAGCACTAAAAAATGTGATAAGAAGTTTTGAGCAAAGGATTCACTATTGTGCGGAAGTGCAAGGAAGTCATTTTCAACATCTTATTAATTAAAAGCATTTTAGTCTAATTTAAAGCAAATAAAAATGTGGATATTTTATTAAAAAAATCTATTAATACGCATTCACTTTTTTTAGTTTTTCCTTCTTAAAATTCGCTCAAAATTAAAAAAACCATATACCTTTGGAAACAGAATGAAATTACCATTAATTTGATGCGCTACTCGATCCATGTTGCTATTTAAGAATTTTGAGGCGGTCGTTACTCCAGTTGGTTGAGGGTACCGTCATTTTTAATTCCACATTGAACGCCCCTCCTGCAGTACAAATTGATGTGTTTATTTAGTTTTTTTTTTAAATACTCAGGAAACTATTCCTTGTGCCACTCGTATACTATTCATATTGGCTTTGACCTAAATGTATACTGTAAAGCCAGTGTGTATCCCTAACCTCCAATATTACTTAAAACGTGTGTTTATGGCGCTGCTAATTTTTTAAGGTGAGAGCTTAATGGTTTCGTTGTGTCTGCATTTTAAATCTACAAGGTAAGATATTTGCATATTTGGTCATGTAATGAATGTGTACCTAACCTATACTAAATATTTAATGTAAAAGGTGATTAAAATGTGTTACAATTGTTTGAATTCATATGTTAAAGGATCGTTATTGCTGAATATTAAAGGGGACAAGAATGTGGAATATCCCATATTGGCGGTACTAATCTACATAAAAACTCATTTTTAAAACATAAGTTGTAACATCCTTATTTTAAGAAAATACCTTTAAGAAACGATAACGAGCACGAATAAGAAAAATAAAATATGAAACATGCGGTGGATGCAGTGTGAAACAAAAGAATACTATTTCTAGCTGTTACTAAACGTTATAAGGTAACGAGTTCTACTCTATTTAGATATCATGTAACGTGCCAATTCTTGTCTGTCGTTACCTTAATTTAAATTTCGAAATTTGCATTATTATCGATAAGTATATTTACATTACATTAGTATTTTTAAGCATGTCTTTTTTCGTTCAATAATTAAATTTTTATATCGCAATATTTTCTCTTCAGTCTACATAATTACGAACATCCCTGTGTATATTTTAGACATTCAATTTTAGTTCTATGCGCAGCATGAGTTGAGCATGCTGGTCCATTTTCCGTATATTATGCCGTGAAGTTCAGACGTTATCTTTTTTTAAGTTTTGCTTCCCTTTTATAAGGGAAACAAAGGTAGGAACAAGGAAACCTTTTATCTTCAAGAAAAAGCTTTTATTTTGGTAAATTTACGTATCATTGAGTGGCGTGGGTATGACGTCACGAACAGTTACTTTGTTAAAAATGGCGGGTTAATGCAATGTCATCTTTATGAACATAAATGGAGATACCTTTGTTTTGCATCAATCACATGTGCTGTTATACATATTCTGCGTTCGTCGTTATAACCAACTTTCGTCGTTCGAATCTGCGTTCATTATATCTTTCAATTACTGTAGGGACAATATTTGGTGCCAATAATTGAATGTTCCCATATGCTACCGTTCATCTAATTTTTATGATGAAGACATAGGAAAGTTATAGTGCCTTCCCATACGTTTATATTTCGTTATTTGTACGTTAATTACAAAGGGAAATTACCTTTACATTATCGTATATTTGTCTTGGAATTGGAAATGAAAGTTCTCAAGCTACAGTTCTTTAAGACAAGATTAAAATATTTATTTTGTACAAGTAAGTACTTGTCCTTTTAGTGCAGTTAAGTAAATAACAAATCAGTTTGTGTATTTTGATACGGTTAAGAAAAGGAACAGCCTAGTCCTGCTCCTGATAAAAACATTTGAGTTCATAACCTCTTACAACTGTAATTTGTTGACATTGGTCAATACATATTTCATTATTGCATACATGTTGAATAGATCGCATTTTGAATTCTAAGTAAACAGATTGTACGTTTATCTACTGTGTTTAGTTTAGTGATTTTAAGATTGTAAGACAGTACAAGAAGTATCGTTTTAGTTATTTTACTCTGATATTAATCAGACATTTTGCTTTATTAAATATACATATAAATACAGATGTTTAGTGCTTACTGAGATTACCTATTATGTTCTGAGATACAACTTTTCTCAATTTTTGTTGTATTTTATTTATTAAACCTAGAAATTGAGTGGTGCGCAAATTCGATTTCCTCGGTAGAAAAGAAACAATTTTTCATACTTCGTTTTAACCAGAATACATCCAGTCTTTCGTACTATGAACTATGGGTTTACCTACACATTTATTTATCTGACACAATGAACAATAAATACATATAATATGACTTACAACATCAGAAACTTTTGGATGTTATCTTATTATTTGTTGCGAGCACGGGTGGTATGTTTTAACCGTCCGTTCGTCTATCCTTGCGTGGTTTTCAAGCCGAACGATTTCGTGTAGAATGATGCAGTTCTTTAACATATTTGTTATGGCACTATTTCTTAGGGCTATTAGTAGTTGATCTGCAGGTTTGTAACACATTACTGGACTTGACGTGAGAGTGTTTATTAATTTTTTTGTAATTTGCTACCATTTAGATTCTTTAGTAGACACGTTAAGAAACGCAACGGCATCATTTCCGATGTGATTATAGCCATTAATTCACGGAACATTTTACGAAAATTTTTATGTTGGTAAAGCTTGATCTGGAATTATACCATGCATGTCATTCTTACAAAATGCGTCACAAATAGAATGCGTCCAGTGGGCAACTTTGATGTAAGCAAATTCGAGAGCATATTCTTAGCAGTTTCACATATTTGTGCAGGATTATCTTGATTATCTTCCATTTTCGTGTTTTGTGGCAGAATTTGGATATTTAAAATTAAGACATTACCAACCGCCACAAAAATCCCTAAATCAACTAAAGTAACAAATTTTGTTTAACCCTAGCAGGACCAACCTTTTTTTACGAGCGAGGACTATGAAGGGGGGGGTCAATAAATGTCCGCACATATATTTTAACCAAAATATAAGTTTTTATTGAAACCAAAATAAAACGAATGCTTTTACAAAAAAAAAAATGCTCCTAAACATTAATAAAACAGAATACAACAAAAAAGAAATTCTAATTTACTCGGAGTCTTCAGCTTTAATGGAATTGGCGTCATCGCAGGATTCAAAACATTGGACTTCTTGCTGTTTTTACCCCATACATATTTTTGATATTTTGAACAGCCTCTGGTTGTTTTTCCTAATTTATTAGTCTTTTGTTTTTTGGATTTTGCTAACTTGCAACATGAATGATATCGTCTTTTTCCATTTTGGGATGGTGTTGGAGCTATAGCTTGGATAAGTTTGCGTTCAAGTATATTTTCCACGGCATGCATCACAAAATTCTGATGTTCATTTAAACTTGCAGCTCTTCTTTCAATGAGGGGGAGCGACAGGGCAAGTCCCAATTCTTGCAAAAACAAACGACGACGGTTGCTTTTATTTTCATTCCAATGCGGATAATTGATAATAAATAGGGAGTACGCATTGATGGCTGCAATATCCAACAGAGTGAAAAAACACAGAGTGGCCATCTTCGTGTCGATCGCTTGGACGTATATTTTCTTGCCGTCTGACTTACGGTATCAACACGTCCATTGGTCTCATTATAAAAAAGGTTGATATCCGATTTATTTTTATATTCACCGCTAACAGTACCATCAGAACGCTGGGTTGATGAACAAAAGTATCTTCGTGGGCTTCTCACGCATTACATATGAAGGACTTCAGATCGGAAAATGTAAATATGTTTGTGTTAATACGCCTTCCTTCCGTTTTCTTAAGTACTTCTGGAATATGTTTGAGATTTTGTTGGAGAATGCCAATTAAAGCCAGGCCCAAGTCTTCTTCTGATAGATCCACAGAAGTATAATATCTGTCTGTCGTTACGTTTCGTCCAGAATTCCGAATTGGATGTAGCAGTCGTTTTACTATTCCTTGTGGACCACTAGATGTGGTGTGCTGTTTTGATGTTTTCCTGCATAAACTTTCATGCGCAAAACGTAATGGGTTGAACACTGCAAGCATTTGTATAAGAACACCATATTTAGCGGGCTTTTCTTTCTTAAAAATCTTAAAGGGACATCTGCCCGAAATAATGATAACATTTCATCAATTACGACGTTCATAACTGGAGTAAAAAATTTTAAAATGTATCGTTAGGCAATAAAAAATTTCACGTAATGGTGCAAATTTATCTACCTGCTTTTTATCTCTGCTCTAGTGGTTTTATCGTCAAATCTTAAAATTTGTCAGTTTTAGGAATCTGTTTCGACCCATCATAGCAATATACGCTGCTCTGGTGAATTTTTTAGACCACAAACGCGATGATCTAATTTCGTATCAACATAGGCCCCCATCAAAATAAAAATACCAAACAAAGCCAAAATTTCGGTATCATCTGTTTTTGGCACGTTTCTGCGCCCAGATTCTTCATTAGAATGTGAAACTAGAATTTGGAATATTTCTTCAATAAAAAATTTTTGGAACGATTGCAATATATTTTCTACTTTCCCTTCCTTTCGAAGGCCTGGGCGCTCACGAAAAATGTTTGGTACGGCTCGCCGCATAGAGCGTGGTGAGTGAGCGAAGTAAATTCTTCCTGACTTTGATTTACATTCATGTCGTGGCGTATCACATTCATTACCTATTGTATCAGAGATGGACACATCCTCAGTTGAACTTTCAATGTCTTCGTCTTCGTTGAACACTTCAATATGGTCTTCTGTTTCACATTTTTACTATATTTAAAGCTACAATATTCTCGAAAAACGAAATATCTTCCAACTACGCAAAAACTACAAAGCAACGCGTGACGACAAATTCTACGCCGAAGGACAAACAAACCTGTGGCGGCGACAACTTAACGAGGCGGAGGTCTCTCGAATACTGAAATAAATAATATATGTACCACCCTCCGACCCCGTACTGCCAGATGCCGGAAAGGGAATTATCGTCACAACCGTAAAAAGATATCGTACGCAATAATTATTATCAGACTCACATTTGACCTCGGGGGGTTATTTATTGCCCATCGTAAAGTTTTTTAAGAGTAAGAGGAAATTAATTGAATTACTCAAATGCCTACTATGGCATCCCACAACAGAGGCTAACTTCTCGTCGTAGGAGGCGACCGACCAAAGGTGTGTGGAAGAATCGGGAGCGAAAAGAATCTTCCAACGTCAGCAGGAGTGTGTTGGGTGATAACATTTCGAACTCCCATTGGTGATGTAGGAATTTCTTTTTTTAAAGTTATGTGAGTGTGTGGCGAGCGTGTTGTTTATGTAACTTTTTTCTTGTTTGTTGATTGAGAACTTTATAGCGAAGATATAGTGTTATTTTGGTTTGTTTTATTAGAGCTTTGTTTTAGTTTTTGGCTATTACAGTTATGTAGTATTGCGTATTTCTCCACTTGCATATATTGGAATTAAGTTAGCTAGATTAGTTCTTCCTTTAGACTAAGCTAACTTAGTTAGGAATTTTGATTATCCTACTGATGGAGGGTGATCATATTTTACCGCTCTTTGACTTATAACATACCGTTTTTGCGGTCCCATACATTTGTGAGCGTGCTTTTGAGAGCGTGTTTTTGCTTGATTGGAACAACAGTTATGCCATATTGGTTCTAACGTTTCAAATAAATTCAGTACTTAGACTTTTTACTCAAAATTAAAATTTACAATGAATTATTAAGCATTATTCGGACGTGAACATGACTGAAACTCATATACTTAACAGTTGAGTGGAAAGGAGTTGAAAATTAATTACAAATGTGTTAAAACATTTTGTGTAAATATAACATAAATAATATGCCTATTTAAGTTCAGAATAAGTTTATGGATCAACATCTATAACTGTTAAATAATATAATAAATTAGTATTTACATCAATAATAAAACTAAAATTAATTTAGAAATGTGAATGGTAAGGAACAGTTACTGTTAAAACCTTGATTTACGTTACTTTATTTACAGCACTTCTAATAAAATTAATATTGAAGTTAATGAAAATTGTCAGAATCAAAAATTTAAACAGGGTTTGAAAGGCTGTGCTTTATTCAATATAAACTGCATATTAATTTTACACATAACTTTTGAATCTATGTTATTGTTGTAAAAGTATGATTAATGGAAACTACTTCTTAGGACGGATTAAAACATTTGATACAAAATTAATTAAAAAAGTGATATTATAATCGATTTTGATCGGTTAAAAAACCTATTTCATTACATTAGGATATCTAAGTCTTATAAAAATTAATAAATCAGAAATATACATTAAACTTAGCAAATTATTCTGTTCGTTTACGCACAGAATGGATCATACGGAAGTAAAATCTTACTAACAGGATTTTGATAACACCTTATTTCATTTCTTATTGGAGATTGAATGTATTACTACGCTTTTTTAGATGCAGGTATAAAATAAGTTTAGCGTTTAGAACGAGATAGTCTCCATTTGAAGTCGACGCGAAACGTATTTTCAAGCTTCATAAAATTTAAAACCTAAAAATTTAAACTTTCTGCTCACCAATTAGAGATCTGAGCAAATAGTAAATATTCCATAGTGCATTACAGTTATACAAGTTTAACAAAAATGTGTGCTAAACTCATTGCCTTTTAAGGGAACCAATAAATGTAAGATTCTACAAATTATTCATACATTTAATTAAGACAATGGTAAAATGACATCACAATTAATTGAGTATAACTGGGAGTTCAGGAGAATTGGTTAGTAATTAATTCTAGCACTTTAATAAAGAATAAGATACGTTCGTAATTCCAGGGTTTAAATGTATCTTTGTCATTGAAAAGAAAAGAGACTGATTAGAGAAGCTATCAATCAAAGTGGAAACGGATTGAGGCATAATATACAGCATAGTGATGTGGATATATTATTACTGGTGTAGTCACGTAAGTGTGTGCAGGAAGAAAGACCTAACATTGTACTACTTTATGCATTAAGAGATTTTATGTTTCTTTATATATTCTTAAGAAAAGACAGTGGTCGAGTGCTCATATATTTAAGCTTTTTGTATTCATTACTAATATACTTGATTGAGTAAATCATTGTTGTGAGTGTTATAGCTCGACCATTAAATTTATATGTATATTGTGTAATGGACTGGATTGCAGGACTGATAGGTTCTATATAGGAATTACTATGCGTATGTCATGACATCATTTAGTAAACTTGATACAATGGCACTTAATGTTTAATCTGAAATGTAGGTAATCAGATTTTACCGTTCATTTATTCTGTTTGATACAAATTAAAGAAGAGAGCAACATTATGTTAAGTTGGAAAGAGAAATCTGGTTTAACCTGGTAATGGTGGTAAGAAATCTAGTTATATTTAAATTAATTGTGACATACACTTTTGGCAGTCAACATTCAACAAATTAATATAAGTTTTCAGTACTTGAACTATTATAAGTGATCAAACGGTATAATTTAACACATTGTCCCTTAATCAGAAAAAACATTTGGCTCACTAGTCGTATAGGACCACTCAAACAGAAAAATCTAGAATCGCAAACATGTTTAGAGCGAAGACCACCGCATCCAATGGGATAACATACAGATAGTGGCAAAAGACGAGAACACAACTCGTCGGAAACTCAAAGAAGAAGAAGCTTAAAAAAATTTTGAAATACACAGTTCGTCATGAACTTATTGAACACACCCCGTACATATGAAAAGTCATAAAACGTTAAATGAATACTTTTTAAGTATCCCTCGTTTACCTATAAACTTATATTTCTAACTGTTATAAAACTCTGAATTAAATAAACATTGCTCAATTTAATTAAATTAATAATTTTAAATTAGCAAAATTTTCGTTAGTTGCTGAAAATTTTAAAATAGAACGATCAGCGTTTTCATCATAAATAACATCTTTATATTTTATTAATACTTTATCTTTAAAAAGCGTATTTAAAAATTCATCAATGGGTTTAAATTTTAATGCTTCAGATCTATAATTTATACTTAACAAAAATTCTCTGTTATCAGTATTCGGTATTATACTGACTGTCAAACAATTCAAAATAATTAAAATAAAATGTTGTAATCAATCTGGCTCATAGAGCAATTTCAAATTGATCATTAAACTCAAAAATAATCAAAGATTAATTTCAATTATCAATAGATGTAACCCGTATGGTAAATTTACATAAGTTAATGCTAAAATTTTTACCTCAGCTGACACAAATAAACATCAAAAGTAAATTACATAATGCATATATATTGACCAATTGGCAATAGTAAATATGTATAAACGCTGCCTCGAAAAACACCACAAAAACCAATGCTTATAGATTAAAAAATCTCCCAAAATACTCTACTCTAGACACATTAAAATAGACAAAGTTGCATTATCTTTTTTCTTATAATGAGAAATTGTTAAACCAACAGGCAAAAATGTACGTAAAAGATAATCGTACTTGCATCTGTTAAACAAAATCTAAAACTAGTTCTTACAATGGCACGAAACACAGAAGACGGTATATTATAATTCATTAGGCTGTATACTCGCGAGCGTCGTTGTCTGTCGTTCACTCGCGTATTTCACATGGGCTCTTTGCTATACTTTAAGGTTTGCACTTCACATAAACGTATGTTTCCACAATTAATGTTTACTTCTACTTTGGTATTACTAACGATTGTACACATACGACAATTGATGTCACCAATGAGCATTAATCTTTAACTAAATCCAAAAATCTTTAATTCGGTTAATTAAAGGGTTTCTAGGCTTTCCTTATTTATTGGATCACGCGCTTACTGACCACTTAACCGAATATTTTGCTATTTTATTTTTAAATTTCTTGAAAGGAAAATACTCTTATCTCCTTCCAATTCACACTTAAACTATTTATTTACAAATGTCTATATATGATTTAATCCCCTTTATATGGGTTATTGCAGTCGCTTATATATACATGCTGCTGAACTGAAATTCAAAAATTAAAATTCCATACTGACCATTCTAAGTTCCCTTCAAAAACCCCGCCCGCGACCTCCCTTACTTAAGCTCTCGCCGAACTCTTCTTTCAATTGGGCTTTCGCTTATAAACCCTTTGCTCGCCGTATTACCAAAATGCCGCAATATATTCGCGCCAACATCAAAATTCATTAATCACAATTGAGATTTCACGCGTTTCTTTACCGCGTCGAAGTTCTGAAAGTGGAACAAGATGCACACGATGCGAAATAAACGTAGCCATCTTGAATTTACTTTTAAATTTACTTACAACTCTGAAAAAAAACCATTAATTGCAATTATTTTCACTCTGTACACTATTTAGGCCATAATGCAACTTTCTATAAGAATTTCACAAGTGGGCGATCCCTATTTCTGCACAAGTTAAGCAATTCAATAAAATTCTAACAACTTCATTCTTGGGCATGCATTAAATTATTCATTATTGCACAATATCACAAAAATACGCATACGTATTCCTTACTACGTTAATACAATATCAATGTATCATAGACTCGCCATTCGTACGTCTACAATCATTTCTTTAATCCGTATATAGTCTCATCAGTGCCGTCTCCGTTACAATTTTCCCAAAACATTATCCAACCAAATCTAATCCTTCCAATATGAAAAGCTTTCTACAACATTCAAATATTCTTTCATATGATATTTAATGCTTCATTAAAAATTCCAGTGGCGTATCATTAACACCAACTCATATTCTACATACACACAAAAAATTAAATTCCGGCAAATACACGATGCGTCAAAATAACTATACAAACCCATTAATCGTTGAGAAAATTAATTATTAACTTGCGCTACTTTGGTAAAAAGGTAAAACACATAAATAAACGGATTGATATTAATTAACCTAGTCTGCGATACTAGAACCTTGCACCAATTAAAAGCTTTTCATGACCGAAATATATATTTTTCACTTTTACGTAAGTAATGAATTTTATAGGATAGTCACTCGAGTTCAAGCAAAACTAACGTAATTTCAATGTTAACTATTTAACATTTTTTTTCTGTATGTTTAAAACAAATAAGTTTGAATATGATTTTCCTATAAAACTTAAAAATTTCATTTTATATACATTCAAGTTGTTATTAGTTAAAACTCTTGACCCTAATATTAGGGTAGTTCCGCATAACTAAAGAGATGGCTTAAAAGCAAGAGCTGCTGCATTATATGTAATAGTACGAAGTGATTTATTATTTTATTTATGGTTAGAAATGAAAGAAAAAAAAACCAATTCTATTATTTGAAACCATCTCATTTGTAAGCGTTTACTTTAGGAAATGTTTTTCTCCATCTTTCTTTTTTTAATAGGAAAGAGCACTTTATGCATTTAAACTTAATATGATAAATAGAACCTTTAATAAAAACGAAGCCTTTAAAGCTGTCTTTCAAATTTAAATGATTTTAAGAGTAGATTATGTGTATATTTCGATAGGACGTAATCACGACGTCCTTAAACTCTAATATACTTAAATGCTTTACATTAAAGTCTATTAGAACTAAACGTTGAGCAAAGTATTACTATTAGGCCGATACACGTTTTATAGAATTTTGTTTACACCAAACAAAACATTATAAAGATGCGACTTATTTTAAAAAATAGTATTATACATTAGGTTTAACATGTAAAAAGTTCAGATCTCTCCGTTTTGCATAACACTTTGACAATTGAGCCGCCATCTTAAATATGGGCACTTTTTACCTTCCAACCTACATACACATATGTAGGTATAGAAGGTTATGCAATCGAATTTTTTTCACTATTGCTAAATCGACCTATTAGCTCATTTTACAACGTTTGGCCAAGATCGGCCCTCATGTGTGCGTGAGTGCGTGCGTACGTGTGCGCGCGCGTATGTGTGTGCTACTATCCACGATAACTCCCTAACTAAAATACCGACGTACTTAAAATTTTGCATTTAAGCTTGTTTTCATATGATTTAGAGCTGATTAGATTTTGGAAGAAATCCAGCGCGGTTAGGGAGGGTTCATTAGGGCAGTTTTTTTTATTTTTATCAAATATTTCTAAAATAGCTATGTACTTCAAAGATTTAAAATTACCTAGATATAGACCTAAACGTATTGGTTAATTATGTCCCATTCAATTTTCTGATATGACGCGTAATTTAGCAGCGAAAAAAATCCTAACGCAGAATTTAAGTGTAGACGTATTTTTTAAAGAAAATTTAATTTTACATAAATGTTCTTTATAAAGTTTTTTAGCGTAACACGAAATAAATGTAAAACTCATATAAATATTAGTAGAACAGGCCTCTCCCCCCACTTTTTACTCGCCCACCGTATTTTCCACCTATATGGTTTCTTTTCGGAGGCCTTTTTCAACCCATAGTTATTTTTGTTTTTACACACCCACGTGTGAGACCGTATTTTCCACGCCTATGG